>QNTS01000168.1:553960-623101 GCA_003317085.1 Hucho hucho | reverse complement strand
TTAACTTGTCAGGGAGCGGTGGGTCGCTAGCGACCCACTCCCGACACTACCAGGTGAAATGCAAGACAAAATTCCAAAATTGAATTATTAAAAATGCACCAATATACAAGTGTTCCATACTCATCAAAAGCTCTGCTTCTTGGCAATATCATAGCGTTGTCGGATTTCAAAAAGGCTTTACGGCGAAAGCACTACATTTGATTGTTTGAGGCTAGCACCTCACATATTTTCCATAACCATGAAATCTTTAGCCAGCGCGGTCGATAGAAAATGCATTTCACAGGGAAAACCTGTGCCTTACCTTTTGTAGAACGTCTGCAGAGGGCTTCCTAAGTGTCCAACGAAGACAATCCATGGGTATTTGGTTAGAAAAAGTAATTTATTATATCCTTAAATCTCCTTTTGGTTGGCGCTTTGTGTTCAGAAAATCCAATGTGACGAGAACGCG
Organism: Hucho hucho; assembly: GCA_003317085.1. Classification (NCBI taxonomy): domain Eukaryota; kingdom Metazoa; phylum Chordata; class Actinopteri; order Salmoniformes; family Salmonidae; genus Hucho; species Hucho hucho. The sequence goes on along the minus strand of QNTS01000168.1, from coordinate 622,653 downwards.
TTCAACTATACCTATAAACTTTCCCTCAACAAAACAAAAACGATTTAAAATGCTTCCTTAGCTTATCTTTTATGAATAAAAGTGATAATCTTTCACTTGGATGGTCACCTAAACGTTATATAAGTCAAATAAAGTGGACCGCTCAGCAAAATGTGCGTTCAAAAACGTGCAACTGAAAAAGAGGTCCCTCGGCTAGAACTTCTCTCAATAGAACGCATTAGTTCCGATTTCCATGAAACTTTGCCTATACACTGCTGACATCTAGTGGGATCAGTAGGTACTACATCCAGTGTCCTGGTATAAATAGTTTTTTATAGGCAGTGGCTCAAAGTGAGCTATAAGCCAAAAGGAATGACATTTCCGGATGGAAAATTTTTTTGCCTGCCAAATGACTTCTCTTACACTCACAGACAAAATGATAACACTTTTGGAAACCTCAGAGTGTTTCCTATCCAATAGTACTAATTATGTCCATATCTTAGTTTCTGAGCCTGGGTGGCAAGCATTTTACTTTGGGCACGCCAGACTCTCCAAACCGACCCCTCAGCTGCCGCTCCACAACAAGTTAAACCATTCGTCCACCGCAGGAGCCTCGATCTGGCTCTGATGCCAAGGTGCCAGAACCGACTGATATCCCAGTACGCACTGGAAGGGAGAGAGGTTAGTGGAGGAGTGGTGGAGTGAGCTTTGGGCCATCTCTGCCCAGGGGATGAACGCCGCCCACTCCCCCGGCCGGTCCTGGAAATATAACCTCAGAAACCTACCCACATCCTGGTTTACTCTCTCCACCTGCCCGTTACTCTCTGGGTGAAAACCTGAGGTGAGGCTGACAGAGACCCCCAGACGTTCCATGAACGCCATCCAAACCCTGGACGTGAATCAGGGACCCCGTAGTGCCGGAAGACGTGTGTGAACAGGGCCTCCACAGTCTGTTGGGCCGTAAGGAGACCGGGCAAAGGAAGGAGACGGCAGGACTTAGAAAACCTATCCACAATGACCAGGATCATAGTGTTTCCCTGTGAGGGAGGAAGATCAGTCAGGAAGTCCACCGACAGGTGCGACCACGGCTGCTGTGGAACGGGTAGGGGTTGTAACTTCCCTCTGGCCAGGTGTCTAGGAGCCTTGCACTGGGCGCACACCGAGCAGGAGGAAACATAAACCCTAACGTCCTTTGCTAAAGTGGGCCACCAGTACTTCCCACTAAGACAGCGCACTGTCCGACCGATGCCAGGATGACCAGAGGAGGGTGACATGTGGGCCCAATAGATCAACCGGTCGCGGACAGCAGAAGGAACGTACAGATGCCTAGCTGGACACTGAGAGGGAGTGGACTCTGTACGTAACACCCGCTCGATGTCCGCATCCAGCTCCCACACTACCGGTGCCACCAGGCAAGAGACCGGGAGTATGGGAGTGTGATCCATGGACCGCTCCTCTGTGTCATACATCCGGGACAGTGCGTCTGCCTTAGCGTTCTGGGAACCTGGTCGGTAGGAAAGGGTGAAAACAAAACGGGTAAAGAACATGGCCCACCTTGCCTGGTGAGGGTTCAGTCTCCTCGCCGCCCGGATGTACTCCAGATTGCGGTGGTCAGTCCAGATGAGAAAAGGGTGTTTCGCCCCCTCAAGCCAATGTCTCCAAGCCTTCAGAGCCTTGACGACAGCCAACAGCTCCCGGTCCCCCACATCATAGTTTCGCACTGCCAGGCTGAGCTTCTTCGAAAAGTACTAAATGCCGTCTTTCACTCGTCCCCCTCCCGGATACGCACCAGGTTGTAAGCGCTCCTGAGAACCAATTTTGTGAAGAAGCACACCCCGTGCATTGACTCGATCACACTAGCTATGAGAGGCAGCGGGTAGCTGTTTGACACAGTGATCTGATTGATACCCCGATAGTCAATACACGGGCGCAGACCTCCATCCTTCTTCTTCACAAAAAATAAACTCGAGGAGGCAGGTGAAGTGGAGGGCCGAATGTTTCCCTGCCCCAGGGATTCGGAGACATATGTTTCCATAGCCGCCGTCTCCTCCTGGGACAGAGGGTACACGTGACTCCTGGGAAGTGCTGCGTCTACCAGGAGATTTATCGCACAATTCCCCCGTTGATGGGTTGGTAATTTAGTCGCCCTCTTCTTACAGATGGCGAGAGCCAAATCGGCATATTCTGAGGGGGATGAGCACGGTGGAGACCTGGTCTGGACTTTCCACAGTAGTCGCACCGATGGAAACCCCTACACACCTACCTGAGCACTCTCGTGACCACCCCTTGAGAGCCCTCTGTTGCCATGAAATAGTGGGGTCATGACAGGCCAACCAGGGTAGGCCCAGCACCACGGGTGTGACCCTCCTGCGTAACCATGTCTAGTGGAGCGGTGGCCTCCCTAATCAGCCCTGACCCTAATGGTCAACTATCTAGGGCGTGCACAGGGAAGGGCATATCAACAGGAACAATGGGGATCCCTAAACTATGGGCAAAAGAACGGTCAATAAAATTCCCAGCTGCGCCTGAATCTACGAGCGCCTTATGCTGGGAATGCGGGGAAAACTCAGGAAATTCAATAAACATATACAGTGGGGCAAAAAAGTATTTAGTCAGCCACCAATTGTGCAAGTTCTCTCACTTAAAAAGATGAGAGAGGCCTGAAATTTTCATCATAGGTACACTTCAACTATGACAGACAAAATGAGGAAAAAAAATCCAGAAAATCACATTGTAGGATTTTTTATGAATTTATTTGCAAATTATGGTGGAAAATAAGTATTTGGTCCATAACAAAAGTTTATCTCAATACTTTGTTATATACCCTTTGTTGGCAATGACAGAGGTCAAACGTTTTCTGTAAGTCTTCACAAGGTTTTCACACACTGTTGCTGGTATTTTGGCCCATTCCTCCATGCAGATCTCCTCTAGAGCAGTGATGTTTTGGGGCTGTCGCTGGGCAACACGGACTTTCAACTCCCTCCAAAGATTTTCTATGGGGTTGAGATCTGGAGACTGGCTAGGCCACTCCAGGACCTTGAAATGCTTCTTACGAAGCCACTCCTTCGTTGCCCGGGCGGTGTGTTTGGGATCATTGTCATGCTGAAAGACCCAGCCACGTTTCATCTTCAATGCCCTTGCTGATGGAAGGAGGTTTTCACTCAAAATCTCACGATACATGGCCCCATTCATTCTTTCCTTGACACGGATCAGTCGTCCTGGTCCCTTTGCAGAAAAACAGCCCCAAAGCATGATGTTTCCACCCCCATGCTTCACAGTAGGTATGGTGTTCTTTGGATGCAACTCAGCATTCTTTGTCCTCCAAACACGACGAGTTGAGTTTTTACCAAAAAGTTCTATTTTGGTTTCATCTGACCATATGACATTCTCCCAATCCTCATCTGGATCATCCAAATGCTCTCTAGCAAACTTCAGACGGGCCTGAACATGTACTGGCTTAAGCAGGGGGACACGTCTGGCNTTTACGGCGAAAGCACCACATTTGATTGTTTGAGGCTAGTACCTCACATATTTTCCACATTAGCATAAATTCATATCCAGCTCGGTTCTCAAAATGTCCATATCACAGCTAATATAAATCGCTTACCTTTCAAATAACTTCTTCTGAGGGCTTCCCAAGTGTCCAAACAAGAGAATCCATGGTTCTTTTGTTAGAATAATTCATTATATCCATAAATCTCAGTTTGGTTGGCACGTTATGTTCAGCTACTCCACCAAGCATTGTCAGTCTACTCGCCCGTTTTACAGTGAAGGGATCGCGTTCAAGTTATACCTCTCATCTTTTCACAAACAAATCAAATATCATTAATAATGCATCCTTATGTATTCTTTTATGAATAATAGCGATCATATTTTACACGGACGGTAACTGAAACGTTATAAAAGGAAAAGAAAGCTGGGCGCCCTCACGTTCTCGTGAACGTGCACGTTTGTTTACCTTTTTCCCTGCTCTGAAAACGATCCCGCTAAACGGATCCGTGCGCAAAGAGGATAAGAAATTACAATGTCATAATGTATGCTACAGACACTTATTGGAAGCTGAAAAGGATTAAACATGACTAGTCTTAATTGCAAAGCAGAAAATGACAACCTTCAACAAACACGGGCATATGAAATGTGAGTAGATGGGTATGCCATCTTTTCAGCGCGTTTCATCCAGATGAAAATAATCCTGTGAAGTGTTCGATTTCATCTTCAAATTTGTTGTAATTTAGGGGCCTCCCGAGTGGCGCAGTGGTCTATCTGTGGCACTAGAGATTCTGGTTCGAGTCCAGGCTTTGTCACAATTAGCCCAGCGTCATCTGGGTTAGGGGAGGGTTTGGCCGGCAGGGATGTTCTTGTCCCATCTTGCACTAGAGACTCCTATGGCTGGCTGGGCATAGTGCATGCTGACTTGGTCACCAGGTGTACGGTATTTCTTCCGACACATTGGTGCGGCTGGCTTCCGGGTTAAGCGGGCATTGTGTCAAGAAGCAGTTGGCTGGGTTGTGTTTCGGAGGACGCACAGCTCTCAACCTTTTTGTCTCCCGAATGCGTACGGGAGTTGAAGCGATGGGACAAGACTGTATCTACCAATTGGATACCACAAAATTGGGGAGAAAAAGGGGTATAATAAAAAAAAGATTTGCTGTAACTTTGGTTTTGGATGACACTAAGACGAATCCAACAAAATATAGTTACACCATATACTGTACATAGTTATACCACATACATCCACCTAGATCAAATTCATATGATCCCAGGATATTTAGTTGATATAATGCCTTTAATTTCTTTAAAAAAAGAAGGGAGTACACTTCGAAAAAGTGTGTTCCAAAATGGTTATTTGCGGAGGGATAGGGTTCTACCAAGACCTTTTAACATCATAAGAACCACTTTCGGAAGATAAGAGTTCTTTGATGATTATTTGGTATGCAAGAAGGATTCTTTGGAAGGCAAGAAGGGTTCTACATAGAACCATATATCATATTTCCTAACATGCTCTACTGCAGGGTGATTTTCAAAAATAGTTTGTGTGTTTTTGTAAGTATATTGTTTTTTGGAAGACAAGGGTTATTTGATGATTCTTTGGAAGGCAAGAAATGTTCTTGTCATGCCCTGGCCATAGAGAGCCCTCTGGGTTTCTCTATGGTGTGTTGGGTCAGGGTGTGACTAGGGTTTTTGTGTTGGTTCCCAATTAGAGGCAGCTGGTAGTCGTTGCTTCTAATTGGGAATCCTATTTAAGTTTGTTCTCTCCCCACCTGCTTTTGTGGGTTATTGTTTCTGGTTAGTGCATGTGTTGTGCTATACTGACGTTACGGTCTGTTTATTCTTTGTTTTGGTACGTTCCATTTTTGAAATAAATCATGTGGAACTATACGCACGCTGCGCCTTGGTCTACCTTTCACACCGATTGTGACAGAATAACCCACCAAACCAGGACCAAGCAGCGTGCACCCAGGGAGAAGCAGTTCTGGACCTGGGAGGAGATCATGGGGGGATGTGAGACCCTTCCTTGGCGGGAGTCGCCAAGGAAGAAGGGAGGACAACGCCGGGGTCCGAGGCCACAGCAACCCCAATATTATATTTTTTGGGGGGGGGCACATGGGGCTGTCGGGCGAACAGAGAAGAGAGGGACGTCCAGTATGCTCTCTCAGCCCGGTACGTCCTGTGCCAGCTCCCTGCACTCGCCCTGAAGAGAGTGTCAGCAGTCTGGTGAGACCTGTGCTGGAATGGAGGACGTACAAGGAGTTCCAGGAAGGATATGAGAGAGAGGTTGTGGCACGAAGGGAGATGCAGCGCAAGCGCCGAGAGGAGCGTCTGCCCAGCCAGGTGCGTCCTGTGTTAGCTCCCCGCACTCGCCCAGAGGTGCGTGAGACCAGAAACGTTATAAGAGGAAAAGAAAGCTGGGCGCGTGCACGGTTATTTACCTTTTTCCCTTCCTGTAGTCTTTCTTCTTCTATAAGGATCTCCTCAGGGCTATTTCCTCCAGACAATTTCCAGAGACTGTTGACATCCAGTGGAAGCCATAGGTACTGCAACCTGTGTCCTATTCCCCATTGACTTCTATTACCAGGCCTTCAAAGTGAGAGGAGGGCAAAAGAAAAAGGAATTCCGGACAGATATTTCTCGGGTTTTTGCCTGCTATATCTGTTCTGGTATACCCACAGACTATATCTTAATGGTTTTAGAAACGTCAGAGTATTTCCTATCCAATAGTACTGTGAATATCCTAGTTTCTGGCCATGAGTGGCAGGCATTTAACTTTGGGCACGTCAGACAGGCGAAAATTCGGAAAATGGAACCCTAGCTGTAAGAGGTTATAAAAGCCTCATGTTCGTGGTTAATGAACATGTCCTTCATTCAAAATGTATTGCTCAGCACATACTGTAAGTACCTCTTCTATCCAATGCTGTCTAGAGGACTTGTTTTTCCATAGTCCTTCATCAAAATGACAGAAAAAAAGCTTTCATGTATGTCACACCTTGTTAAATTCACCAGAACCCTAATCTTTTAAAAGCAGACTTTGACTTGAAGCTTTACTTAATGTCTAATTTATGAGAACAGGAGTGTTCGAGCGCTAGCCCATATCAGGCTGGTGGCAGTGGGGGGTTAACAACTTGGGGGTCTGGTACCAGGCAGGAACCACCGTATACGCACACACATACGCACACATACATACACATATACCTCACACACAAACACATGCCACACACACACAAGCACGCACAAACACACACGTATAAACACACTGAACATACTACAGACGTAGGATCTTAATTTGATCACTCATTTGTTTCTGAGAAATGCGAACTTGTAGTGTATTTGAGTTTTAAAAATGCTTCTACAGTTTGTAATTTCCACTTAGAAATGTCAGACTTGATTTCCCCTATCGAAAAATGTATCAACCAAAAATGTCCATTACTTATAATCCACATAATAATCCAAAATTCCTGTTGCTGCATTTCCTGCTAAGAGGCCCAGCCTGAACCATGGAAAACAGCCCCAGACCATTATTCCTCCTCCACCAAACTTTACAGTTGGGACTATGCATTCGAGCACGTGGTGAAGCGTGATTCACTGCCAGATGGTGAATCCAGAGAATGCATTTCCACTTCTCCAGAGTCCAATGGCGGTGAGCTTTACACCACTCCAGCCGACATTTGGCATTGCGCATGGTGATCTTAGACTTGTGTGTGGCTGCTTGGCCATGGAAACACACTTCATGAAGCTTCCGACGAACAGTTCTTGTGCTGACGTTGCTTCCAGAGGCAGTTTGGAACTCAGTAGTGAGTGTTGCTTCCGAGGACAGATTATTTTTATGCGCTTCAGCACTCGGCGGTCCCGTTAAGTGAGCTTGTGTGGACTACCACTTCGCGGCTGAGCCATTGTTGCCCCTAGATGTTTCCACTTCATAATAACAGCACTCAGATTTTATAGGGGCAGCTTCAGCAATTTGACGAACTGACTTGTTGGAAAGGTGGCATCCTATGTCGGTGCCATGTTGAAAGTCACTGAGCTCTTCAGTAAGGCCATTCTACTGCCTATGTTTGTCTATGGAGATTGCTTTGCTATGTGCCAATTGGTAAATCAGACCACAACTCTATCCTCCTGATTCCTGCTTACAAGCAAAAATTAAAGCAGGAAGCACCAGTCACTCTGTCTATAAAAAAGTGGTCAGATGAAGCAGATGCTAAACTACAGGACTGTTTTGCTTTCACAGATTGGAACATGTTCCGTGATTCTTCCGATGGCATTGAGGAGTACACCACATTAATCACTGGATTTTTCAATATGTGCATTGAGGACGTTGTCCCCACAGTGACTGTACGTACATACCCCAACCAGAAGCCTTGGATTACAGGCAACATTCGCACTGAGCTAAAGGGTAGAGCTGCCGCTTTCAAGGTGCGGGAATCTAACCTGGAAACAGGCAAGCATCAATACAGGGCTAAGATTGAATACTACACCGGCTCCGATGCTCGTCTTATCTGGCAGGGCTTGCAAACTATTACAGACTACAAAGGGAAGCACAGCTGCGAGCTGCCCAGTGACACGAGCCTACCAGACGAGCTAAATCACTTCTATGCTCGCTTCGAGGCAAGCAACACTGAGGTATGCATGAGAGCATCAGCTGTTCCGGACGACTGTGTGATCACGCTCTCTGTAGCCGACATGAGTAAGACCTTTAAACAGGTCAACATTCACAAGGCTGCGGGGCCAGACGGATTATCAGGACGTGTGCTCCGGGCATGTGCTAACCAACTGGCAGGTGCCTTCACTGACATTTTCAACATGTCCCTGATTGAGTCTGTAATACCAACATGTTTCAAGCAGACCACGATAGTCCCTGTGCCCAAGAACACAAAGGCAACCTGCCTAAATGACTACAGACCCGTAGCACTCACATCCGTATCCATGAAGTGCTTTGAAAAGCTGGTAATGGCTCACATCAACACCATTATCCCCCAAACCCTAGACCCACTCCAATTTGCATACTGCCCAAACAGATCCACAGATTATGCAATCTCTATTGCACTCCACACTGCCCTTTCCCACCTGGACAAAAGGAACACTTATGTGAGAATGCTATTCATTGACTACAGCTCAGCATTCAACACCATAGTACCCTCAAAGCTCATCACTAAGCTAAGGATCCTGGGACTTAACACCTCCCGCTGCAACTGGATCCTGGACTTCCTGACGGGCCACCCCCAAGTGGTGAGGGTAGGTAGCAACACATCTGCCACGCTGATGCGTGCTCAGTCCCCTACCGCACTCCCTGTTCCCCCACGACTGCATGGCCAGGCACGACTCCAACACCATCATTAAGTTTGCAGACGACACAACAGTGGTAGGCCTGATCACTGACAATGACGAGACAGCCTATAGGAAAGAGGTCAGAGACCTGGCCGGGTGGTGCCAGAATAACAACCTCTCCCTCAACGTGATCAAGACAAAACAGATGATTGTGGACTACAGGAAAAGAAGGACCGAGCACGCCCCCATTCTCATCGACGGGGCTGTAGTGGAGCAGGTTGAGAGCTTCAAGTTCCTTGGTGTCCACATCACCAACAAACTAGAATGGTCCAAACACACCAAGACAGTCGTGAAGAGGGCATGACATGACAAAGATGTGGCATGGGTCCTCAGATCCTCAAAAGGTTCTACAGCTGCAACATCGAGAGCATCCTGACTGGTTGCATCACTGCCTGGTACGACAATTGCTCGGCCTCCGACCCCAAGGCATTACAGAGGGTAGTGCGTACGGCCCAGTACATCCAGGACCTCTACACCAGGCGGTGTCAGAGGAAGGCCCTAAAAATTGTTAAAGACCCCAGCCACCTCATTCATAGACTGTTCTCTCTACTACCGCATGGCAAGCAGCACCAGAGTGCCAAGTCTAGGACAAAAATGCTTCTCAACAGTTTTTACCCCCCAAGCCATAAGACTCCTGAACAGGAAATCAAATGGCTACCCGGACTATTTGCATTGTGTGCCCCCCCTCCCCCCAACCCCTCTTTTACGCTGCGGGTACTCTCTGTTTATTATATTCGCATAGTCACTTTAACTATACATTTATGTACGTACTACCTCAATTGACCCGACCAACCAGTGCCCCCGCACATTGGCTAACTGGGCTATCTGCATTGTGTCCCGCCACCCACCACCCGCCAACCCCTCTTTTACGCTACTGCATCATATACACATAGTCACTTTACCCATATCTACATGTACATACTACCTCAATCAGCCCTACTAACCGGTGCCTGTATGTAGCCTCGCTACTGTTATAGCCTCACTACTATTTTTCACTGTCTTTTTTACTGTTGTTTTTATTTCATTACTTACCTATTATTTATTTATTTATTTATTTTTTCACTGCTGGTTAGAGCCTGTAAGTAAGCATTTCACTGTAAGGTCTACACCTCTTGTATTTGGCTCACGTGACAAATACATTTTGATTTGATGTCAAGCAAGAGGCACTGAGTTTGAAGGTAGGCCTTGAAATATATCCACAGGTACACCTCCAATTGACTCAAATTATGTCAATTAGCCTATCAGAAGCTTCTAAAGCCATGACATAATTTTCTGGAATTTTCCAAGCTGTTTAAAGGCACTGTCAAATGTAAACATCTGACCCACTGGAATTGTGATACAGTGAATTATAAATTAAATAATCTGTCTCTAAACAGTTGTTGGAAAAATTACTTGTGTCACTCACAAAGTAGATGTCCTAACCGACATGCCAAAACTATAGTTTGTTAACAAGAAATTTGTGGAGTGGTTGAAAAAACGAGTTTTAATGACTCCAACCTAAGTGTATGTAAACTTCCGACTTCAACTGTAAGTATTCAGACCCTTTACTCAGTACTTTGTTGAAGCACCTTTTGCAGCGATTACAGCCTTGAGTCTTCTTGGGTATGACGCTACAAGCTTGGCACACCTGTATTTGGTGAGTTTTTCCCATTCTTCTCTGCAGATCCTCTCAATCTCTGTCAGGTTGGATAGGGAGCGTCGCTGCCCAGCTATTTTCAGGTCTTTCCAGAGTTGTTCGACCTGGTTCAAGACTGGTCTCTGGCTGGGGCACTCAAAGACATTCAGAGACTTGTCCCGAAGTCACTCCTGCGTTGTCTTGGCTGTGTGCTTAGGGTCATTGTCCTATTGGAAGATGAACCTTTGCCTCAGTCTGGGGTCCTGACCGCTTTGGAGTAGGTTTTCATCAAGGATCTCTCTGTACTTTGCTCCGTTTATCTTTCCCTCGATCCTGACTAGTCTCCCAGTCCCTGCCACTGAAAAACATCCCCACAGCATGATGCTGCTACCACCGTGCTTCACCATAGGGATGGTGCAAGGTTTCCTTCCGACGTGACACTTGGCATTCAGGCCAAAGAGTTCAATCTTGCCTTTTGGCAATCTCCAAGTGGGCTGTCATGTGCCTTTCAAAGCAAATGTTCTGAATAGTTATGTAAATAAGGTACTTCTGTTTTTTATGTTAATAGATTTACAAAACAAATTTTGTCATTATGGCATATTGTGGGTAGATTGATGAGGATAACATTTCATTGAATCCATTTTATAATAAGGCTGTAATGTGGAAAATTTGTAAAACGTCATGGGGTCATTTCTGAAGATTATTATTTATTTAATGTGATTAGTGATTAATTTACATCTGTCCCTCATTTGAAGTTCACCCTGTTACGTCACCTCTTGTGACCTCTCATTTTGATATGGTGAAGCTATTCTTTTTAAAGTATATTTTTTCAAAAGAAACATTAAACATCTAATAGTCAAATCATAGTGGAAAAGCAGGTGAGCTGGTTATACTATTTTTGACCATTTTCTGGTGTTTTGTGGTGGAAAACTGAGCGGGTCACGCATAACCTGTCAACCCTGTTAGCCATAGATAATAATAATAATGAATGTACGCTTGCATTCCATTCAATTGCCCCTCCCTGTTGCACACAACAAGCTTCCATTCCTCCAGTCACAAGAGGAGTTATGGCTGATTTAAGATAAAATAGTCAACCCCTTTATTTGGCACATAATAGGCACTTACTATAGTACTTTTTTTATTTTACCTCTTGAGATTGGAAAGCATGTTTTTTTAATGAAGATATACATATGGTCTTTATGACAGAATGTTTCACTTTGGTCAAATACAGCGATTTTCTGATCAAGTTACATTTCTCAAAAGGCACCGAATTGGTGTAACAAACCATGTATGTTAGGTTGTCAACTCCTGGCCAACGTGCAGGCACACACACACAAACACATGCTTGGGCGTGCACACACACACAAGCACACACGCACACACTCACACACACACATACACGCCCACACTACAGACCTGGCTGCCCTCAATAGCAGCAGCCCACTGGTTAAGGAAACCACACACTCAATGACAAAGTCTTATGCTGCCATGTTTTGGTTCGGGCAGAAGTTGTCTTTAACACTCATTGTTGAAATAAAGACATGCTTTCTGACTTTTTTTATTTGTATTTTTACATCTGGCCTCAATGCTGTTGATTTTATCGGAACATGGTTGAGCACTTAGTGTGGAGGGGTATGACATTTCAGTAAGGAAGAAGGCAATTTGTGGATATTGTGGAATCGTGAAATGACTCAAAGACTATTGTTTTTAATAAATTGACTATGAATGGAGGTGGAGGTTTTAAACCCAAACGGTTGATTGAAATCATTGGGCTCTAGAGACATAGAGATAATATGACCCACATTCCTTGAGTGGAATTAAGGTATTATTATATTCTCTATAAATACACCTTATGGCAATGTTGGCGGGTTCTGGGGAAAATATGCATGTCTGGTTTCTCAATATCTCCTAATCTGAAGTAATGTGTGGAAGATGTTAAAAACAGAACAATTTCTAGGAATGCTAAGACTAAGTTTGTTATGTTTCACTAAAGGCCTTAAACCATCATTCCAAACATACTGTATGATTTGAGCATGGACATTTGTGTGAAGCCAAGTGCTGTTCAAAAGTGCTGTTCATTCTTTTGAAATGCTAGTGTTGAAATGCTAAAGAATTTAGATCAGTAGCACATCAATCATATATGCAGAAAAATGCTTTCATCATGAATAATTTATATTTTCTGAAATCTGTGAAGAATAAACTAATGCACTGACACACCCACTCACTCACACACACACCCACCCACCCACCCACCCACACACACACAATCACCCACCCACACAGGCACACACACACACCCACACACACCAGTACGTCAGTACAGTCTTCATCAATTTGATACTGGAAGTTCCAGATCATCCAAAAGGGGTTCCATCTGTGGTCGTTAGTGAAAATATTATGATCAATTAATAACAAGATTGATTTCGACACATTTTTCCTGTGTGGTTGGCTCATCCATCCAGCACACTTGACATTTTCAGAGAAGAAAACCTCATAAAAGAGATTAAGATAAATGGAAGGGCCAGGGAATGAATATGACTAAAATAATTGTCAAGGGGCACCGAAAAACTCTTAAGTTCATATTTGGTATTAATTTCAAAATGTTCCCTTGCACAGCTGTTGTAATAATATGTTAATGTGTTTACACTCATGTGCATGCTTAAATTAATATGGCCCACAAGGTTATATTTGAGTTGTCTCTACACATACCTAATGTTTTGAATGTACTCTTAATACCTCTCTTGAACATAAAACATCATATTTCATTTCTGGCCTCCACACTGACAAAGGCTATTGAGCCTGAATGTTTGTTCATGATCCCTTGTTATGACTAAAATAAATAACATAAAAAGTGTAAGTTATTTTAGAGTAGTTATTGAGTGTGAACGTGTTATTTATAACTTTGAATGAATTACCAAATTGATTTTGCACACCATCTTGGGAAAATCAACCAATAAAATCACATACTGTATACATTTTGTTGGCTACAATGCGTTCAATGTAAATACACTGATTTGTAAATGCTTTGTAAACGGTCCAAAATCAGCAAGTGTGCAACCAAGTCATTAGCAAGAGCTGTGCTGTAAGTGACCAACTGAAAACGGTTTTCCTGGAAAGCAAACATGACTCATAATATCCTCAGACCGGACCCTGTATAGAGTGAGAGCCAGAAAACAGACGAGCCTGTTTCATATGCCAGTGTCATGGGCACCTAGATGCCTTAAATCAGTGTAAGTGAGGCCAAACACCCCAAATATTTCATGAGATTTTCCCCCCTCAACAGTTGAATGATTGTATGAAATGGGCATAAATTATTTAAAGGAGGTGGCTTCGGAGCTCATAACCTACATCAGTAACGATGACATCACAGTGGCTCGGTTTATTTCAGACGTCTTGCAACAACCCCAAGTACCATAAAAGACTCTTTAAAACAACTTCTGGTGGTGAAAATCCAACATCTGCCACAAACAAGGGGTTTGACAGAGCTTCCATTTCTATGCTCGTATGCTCTGATTCCCACATGAAGCCTCCCACAAAGCCTTGTAAAGACCAGAGACAGAAAATTAATTCCACTCACAACCAACTTAAGGGCCACATTGAGTTTCACTTGATGAAGAATGGTAGGAGTATGGTTGTGAGGGACACAGTGACATATTTTTTTAATAATGGACCATTGGTGTTTTGTGTTTTCTCTCTGACAGATGGAGCTACCATCCAGACTGCAGTAGACTGCTGTTCAGCTCTGTGAAGGCTCCTCAGAGGAGGAAGGGGAGGACCATCCTACTTAGTGAATTTCATAAACATTTAAATTGTGAAACATTAAGAAAGACAGTTTTGAACATATTCATTTATTCCAAAATTAAGGAGAAGCAAGAGAGAGAGGGAGAGAGAGCTAGCTATATTTCGTAGTATATATTTTTTCACTTTCATAGCCTACTCTAACAGTGAGGGATGCTATGTTAGCTAGCTGGCTATGGCTATCCAACACTGGAACTCTTTCAAGTCAAGCTATTGGCTTTATTAATCTATTTCCACCGGGGCCCGCTGGTGTAACTGCTAAACTGATTCCTGCTGACTACACTGTTCTGCATGATTGTAGTGGGTTTACTAACGCCTTAGTTCTAGTAGCTATGTCTATGTTGACTATGACGTGACAACGATGTAGGCTGTGTGTAGGAGTCAGAAGTCATGATTTGAAGGTTTGCCTTGGAAAGTTTTTTTCGCCTAGTCACAGACAGTTGATATGTTCTGCACTGAAGTCCACATGCGAAGGGAAAATGTGAAAGGAGGAGAGCGCATAGATAGATGAGAAAAGGAATTATATATACAACAAGCTGTTTGTGTGTCTGGTATGAAAGTGAACTGTGTTTGCGTGTGATCAGGGGTGTATTGATTGCGCCAATTCTTTTAAAAAAACGTTCTTAAATGGAAGCAAACAGAACGAAATGGGGATAAACTTACCTGAATTTGTCCAGTAGAAGCTCTCGTTTGGAACTGTTGGACTAATGAATACACCCTAGATGAGTTAGATGCAGGAAAGAGTGGGCAAGGAGGTATTGAATGTGTCACTGTCTGTCAACTTGATTACTCAAAGTTCTCTCTACCTGTGCACCCACGTTGTAAACAGATTTAGGAACCTCATGATGGGTAGAGAGAAAATTTGAGTATCATGTTGTAGCCTAAACCTATAATTGTTACATTGAGTTGGGTGAATGGAATATGAATGACAGTCATCCAATATGCTGTAATAGAAATAAGGCCATGTTAATATTTTTTTTATAATCCTCACTCATCTTAAACAGCACCGACCGCCATTGGCTCACTTCTTCTGGAAACATGGGGGCCACCATACTGAAGAGCCATATTACACTTTAGAAACTTTAGGGACAACTTCCTCCATCAAAATCTTGGTCAATCCCTCTCCATAATCTGAATAGAGGCCGAAAAGAGAATGAACAGGAGGCATTATTAGGAGGGAGCTAGGGGTTTCCGAAATGTGAAATATACACAAAGTATACCAAACATTAGGAACACCTTCCTAATATTGAGTTGTGTCGGGGCAAGGACTCTACAAGGTGTAAAACGTTTTCCACAGGGATGCTGGGCCATGTTGACTCCAATGCTTCCCACAGTTGTGTCAAGTTGGCTGGATGTACTTTGGGTAGTAGACCATTCTTGAAACACACGGGAAACTGTTGAGTGTGAAAAACACGGCAGTGTTGCAGTTCTTGACACAAACCGGTGCACCTGGCACCTACTACCATACCCCGTTCAAAGGCACTTAAATATTTTGTCTTTCCCATTCATCCTCTGAATGGTACACATACACATTCCATGTCTCTATTGTCTCAAGACTTCAAAATCCTTCTTTAACCTCTCCTCTCCTTCATCTGCACTGATTGAAGTAGGTTTAACAAGTGACATCAATAAAGGATCATAGCTTTCACCTGGAATCACCTGGTCAGTCTATGTCAAGGAAAGAGCAGGTGTCCTTTATGTTTTGTATACTCAGTGTATATTTTTATAGACAATCTGAAAGCCCCCAAGAAAAAATTATAAAGGTCCGGTCCCGCAAAAAAAAAATACATTGTTGTGAGAAATGGATGGGCCTACAATCTGAAAGCCCCCAAGAAAAAATTATGAAGGTCCGGTCCCACAGTCGAACATCTTACATCTTTATTTACCTCAAATCAAATCAAATTGTATTGGTCACATACATATGGTTAGCAGATGTTAATGTGAGTGTAGCGAAATGCTTGTGCTTTTAGTTTCGACCGTGCAGTAATATCTAACAAGTAATCTAACAATTTCACAACTACTACCTTATACACACAAGTGTAAAGGAATGAATAAGAATATGTACATATAAATATATGGATGAGCGATGGCCGAACGGCATAGGCAAGATGCAGTAGATGGTATAGAGTACAGTATATACATATGAGATGAGTAGTGTAGGGTATATAAACATTATATAAAGTGGCATTGTTTAAAGTGACTAGTGATACATTTATTACATCCAATTTTTATTTATTAAAGTGTCTAGAGATTTGAGTCAGTATGTTGGCAGCAACCACTCAATGTTAGTGATGGCTGTTTAACAGTCTGATGTTCTTGAGATAGAAGCTGTTTTTCAGTCTCTCGGTCACAGCTTTGATGCATCTGTACTGACCTCGCCTTCTGGATGATAACGGGGTGAACAGGCAGTGGCTCGGGTGGTTGTTGTTCTTGATGATCTTTTTGGCTTTCCTGTGACATCGGGTGGTGTAGGTGTCCTGGAGGGCAGGTAGTTTGCCCCCGGGGATGCGTTGCGCAGACCTCACTACCCTCTGGAGAGCCTTATGGTTGTGGACGGAGCAGTTGCCATACCAGGCGGTGATACAGCCCGACAGGATGCTCTCGATTTTGCATCTGTAAAAGTTTGTGAGTGTTTTTGGTGACAAGCCAAATTTACTCAGCCTCCTCCATGCTGTCTGTGTGGGTGGACCATTTCAGTTTGTCTGTGATGTGTACGCCGAGGAACTTAAAACTTTCCACCTTCTCCACTACTGTCCCGTCGATGTGGATAGGGGGTGCTCCCTCTGCTGTTTCCTGAAGTCCACGATCATCTCCTTAGTTTTGTTGACGTTGAGTGAGAGGTTATTTTCCTGACACCACACTCCGAGGGCCCTCACCTCCTCCCTGTAGGCCGTCTCGTCGTTGTTGGTAATCAAGCCTACCACTGTAGTGTCATCTGCAAACTTGATGATTGAGTTGGAGGCGTGCATGGCCAAGCCTACCTAGGTTTGTAGCAGAGATATCTTCACCCTGTTCTCTTTGTAACGGTGTCCTTTCCATCCTGAATTTATGAAGTTGTAAACAGAGGCCAAGACTACTTTCAGCACATCAAAATGTTATCCCATGGCTGCCAAGTTGGACTAAAAAAGCAATTTCTAGACTACAAAGGCACCAAATCCATCCCGAGAGAGGAAATGGAGCTGAAATTAACTCTAAAATGTAATCAAGTACGTTCTCTCTGTTTGGGTAGCATACGGGTGGAGTGGGCAGAGAAGTTGTGTAATGACGTTCCCATCTTCCTCTCAAAACAGTTCCTAGTTCCCTTTGCCCTTGTGCCAGGTCCCTGCTCTCCTGCAATGAGAGTGGATCTTGAATACACCACATAGGTTTGTATGATTCTTCCGGGCTAGTCCAGCACCAGAACATTTAATTGAACCAGTTCATCCTGCAAGGCTGAAAAGATTACTCTTGTAATGGCCTCTTCTGAGTCACGGTAAAAGCATGGTTAGCGGATTGTCAAGTGACCCTGTAACGCTTCCTGACATATAGAATATTTAATACCCATCATAACAATGAAAGGTACTTCACTATATCAAATTACATAGACTAAGTGTACAAAACATTAAGAACACCTTCCTAATTTGCCCTCAGAACAGCATAAATTCGCTTGGGCATGAACTCTACAAGGTGTCGAAAGCATTCCAAAGTTGTGTCAAGTTGGCTGGATGTCCTTTTGGTGGTAGACCATTCTTGATACACACGGGAAACTGTTGAGCGTGAAAAACCCAGCAGCGTTGCAGTTCTTGATACCTGTTTGCCTGGCACCTACTATCATAACCCGTTCAAAGGCACTTAAATGTTTTGTATTGCCCATTCAACCTCTTAATGGCACACATTAACCTCTAGGGGATCAGTGCACAACTTGACCGTTTTGGAGAGCCTGGCGTGCCCAAAGTAAAATGCCTCCCATTCAGGCCCAGAAAATAGGATATGCACATATGTGGTACCATTGGATGGGAATCACTCTGAATTTTGTAAAACTGTTAACCATTTGTCTGTGAGTAAAACAGAATGGATATGGCAGGCAAAACCCCGAGGAATTTCTGTCCTGGAAAAAGTGGTTTTCACAGAGTGCCTCATTTGGAACCCCTCCCTCATGAAAATGCCCATAAAAGGGCATATAAATGCAGTACCTATCGCTTCCTCTGGATGTCAACAGTCTCGAGAAAGTGATTTGATTCTGTTCAGATGAAATAGAGCAGAGAAGAAGAGGAAATAAGGAAGTCTCCCTTTGGAACTCTATAGGACTGGGCGCGCGCTCTCGCCAAGCACGCTCTGTGTTTTTTACCGTCTTTAGAGCTCAGTTTATATTCCGGTTGATTTATTATAGTAAATATACGTAAAAGTGTTCCTAAGGATACATTTAAAATGATGTTTGATTGTTCTTGGACAAGTTTATAGGTATAAGATGAACGAGTTCTAGTCACGTTTCAATGGAGNGACGCTGTAGTTTCTGATTATAACGCGCGAACCAAATGGAGATTTATGGATAAAATACATGACTTTTTCTAACAAAAGAACCATGGATTGTCTTCGTTGGACACTTAGGAAGACCTCAGCAGAAGTTCTTCAACAGGTAATTGATTTGTTTTTGCTGTGAAATGTGTTATGTGTGTGCCACGCTGGCTAATGAATTCATGGCTATGGGAAAAGTATGTGAGGTGCTACCCTCAAACAATCAAATGTTGTGCTTTCGCCGTAAAGCCTTTTTGAAATCTGACAATGCTGTGATATTGCCAAGAAACAGAGCTTTTGATGAGTATGGAACACTTGTATATTGGTGGATGTTTAATAATTGAACTTTTGGATTTTGAATTTGGCGCCTCACATTTCACCTGGTAGTGTCGGGAGTGGGGCGCTATCGCCCCAGTGATCCCTATTAACAATCCATGTCTCAGTAGCCTCAAGGCTTAAAAATCCTTCTTTAACTTCTTAGGGAGCAGCGCATGAGGGGACCGTTTTGGAGAGCCTGGCATGCCCAAAGTAAAATGCCTCCCATTCAGGCCCAGAAAATAGGATATGCACATATTTGGTACCATTGGATAGGAAACAATTTTCTAAAAGTGTTAACCATTTGTCTGTGAGTAAAACAGAACGGATATGGCAGGCGAAACCCAGAGGAATTTCTGTCCTGGAAAAAGTGGTTTTGACAGAGTGCCTCATTTGGAAACCCTCCCTCATGAAAATGCCCATAAAAGGGCATATGAATGCAGTACCGATCGCTTCCTCTGGATGTCACCAGTCTCGAGACAGTGTTCAGTTTTGTTTTGGATGCTTTAGAGCAGAGAAGAAGAGGAAACAGGAAGAGTCCCCTTAGGTGTCCTATACAAGAGAGTGCGCGCTCTAGCCAAGCGCGCTCTGTGTTTTTTTCCATCCTTATAGCCCAGTTTATATTCCGGTTGAATTATTATAGTAAATATACGTAAAAGTGTTCCTAAGGATACATTTAAAATGATGTTTGATTGTTCTTGGGCAAGTTTATAGGTATAAGTTGAACGAGTTCTAGTCACGTTTCAATGGAGGTATGGAGGCTCTATTTTCTGATTATAACGCGCGAACCAAATGGAGATTTATGGATAAAATACATGACTTTTTCTAACAACAGAACCATGGATTGTCTTCGTTGGACACTTAGGAAGACCTCAGCAGAAGTTCTTCAACAGGTAATTGATTTGTTTTCGCTGTGAAATGTGTTATGTGTGAACCGGGAAGGCTAATGAATTCATGGTAATGGGAAAAATATGTGAGGTGCTACCCTCAAACAATCAAATGTGCTGCTTTCGCCGTAAAGCCTTTTTGAAATCTGACAACGCTGTGATATTGCCAAGAAACAGAGCTTTTGATGAGTATGAAACACTTGTATATTGGTGGATGTTTAATAATTCAACTTTTGGATTTTGAATTTGGCGCCTTGCATTTCACCTGGTAGTGTCGGGAGTGGGGCGCTAGCGCCCCAGCGCACCTTGCTGCTCCTTAAGAGGTTAANACTTTTTCTAACAAAAGAACCATGGATTGTCTTCGTTGGACACTTAGGAAGACCTCAGCAGAAGTTCTTCAACAGGTAATTGATTTGTTTTCGCTGTGAAATGTGTTATGTGTGAACCGGGAAGGCTAATGAATTCATGGTAATGGGAAAAATATGTGAGGTGCTACCCTCAAACAATCAAATGTGCTGCTTTCGCCGTAAAGCCTTTTTGAAATCTGACAACGCTGTGATATTGCCAAGAAACAGAGCTTTTGATGAGTATGAAACACTTGTATATTGGTGGATATTTAATAATTCAACTTTTGGATTTTGAATTTGGCGCCTTGCATTTCACCTGGTAGTGTCGGGAGTGGGGCGCTAGCGCCCCAGCGCACCTTACTGCTCCTTAAGAGGTTAACCTGTCTCCTCCCCTTCATCTACACTGATTTAAGTGGATTTACGAATGACATCAATAAGGGATCATAGACTTCACCTGGATTCACCTGGTCAGTCTATGTCTTGGAAATAACAATGTTCATAATGTTTTGTACACTCAGTGTAGCTAACTCCATGATAATGAATGAAAAGGTAAACAACCAAGGTAAAATCTCAAAGATTAAGTATTCGCAGAAATTCATATTTACCATTTAATTCCTCTTGCATATATGTCAATTAACTTTTGGATAGATTGGTCGGTCGCTTTAAAAAAAAACTCATACTCCTCATATAACCTCACTAACATTTCAATTACTAATTTTGCCACTCTTACATCAGCATTCTGTCAGCTTTGACAGAGGACCTTACATGAGGTGTTGCCATAAACGTGCCATAAATAAATGAGTCAAAGACTTGGTGGCAGCGCTTTAGTTAGCGCTGCTCTTTTTGTAGCCTCTTCTCTCTGCTCGGAAACAGTGTCAAGTCATGATCCCTTTCAACTCCTGGCTGGCTGTGTAATTTGCCAATTCCTCACACGTTGAAAAACAGGCCCTGACGGCCGGCCCCGCTCCCCCCATCAGCCCTGCTCTCATGGACAGGAAGACCCGGAGACGGCTGGGAGGGAGACAAGCATCTCTGGAGACGCCACAGCCTCACCCCGATGTGACCACATGGTCGGAAGAGAAGAGAGGGCCGGAGAGTGTCAGACAATGAACAAAAAGAAACCAACTAACCGCAGTCTGGCTCTCAGAGCAACACCACCAGCACCAGCCCTCTGTGTAACATCATTTCCCAATAAAAGAGAGAGCCACTCTGGATGGCCTTTTCGCAATGTGACAGCTTGCCGCTACCTCAGAGAGCTATCCCCAAGTTGCTCTCTGGACTATAAATGAGCTGCACTACAAGCTGGACCGCCTGCCCCAAGCTGAAACGCTTGTGCTGGAGTCGGACACACCCACACAAAATTATGCAGTTGAACGGGACTTGAACGAGACCAAATGTCCAAATGTGAAGGAATTTTTAACAATATGGTGTCTGTGTCATGCTCTGATGTTGAGGGAGGGAGGAAGTAAAACACATGAACATTCCTCTTTTCATCCTCCCGTCAATAAAGCAGGCCTGAAGCATGGGCTGCAATTCCCGTCCTTTGGATTGGAATAAATGCTCAGGCAAATGATTCCCAGGCACTCCAGCTCTGCCTGCGTCCGACAGGGTCTGTCAGGGATCCGACAAGAATCGGACAGGGATCCGGGGAAGTAAATAATCGGATTTTGCTTACCTTTATCTCCCAGACACCACGGAGAAGGGAGGGGCTTTGAAATGCGATGTCTTCTTTTCACGACACCTTTGTATGCCCCTTAGCTGTCTGCACACCCGGCCTTTAGACGCTGTCCCCTTTCCAAGGGGCTGGCAGGCACAGCCTCAAATAAACCTGCTGGAAATGCCAGCCCTGTTTTCCATGTTCCTCTCTTTTTTTCCCTTTTCATCTTCTTCTTTCCCAATGTTTATCAGTCGTTGGACTCTCTCGAAATGAGGAGTCTTTCTTGGTTACGTATGGGAGTTCATGTGAAGGTTGGTGGAAATTCACCAGGTCTTTAACAAAACTTCTGGTGAAAACAACAGAAAAAATGCTCAAGCCCGATCAACTGGATGCCAGCCATCTTAGGCTCCTTTGAATGAGTATACCCACGTAATAAGCATGTCTGCTGCGTGCTATTGGGTCTGGTCTTGACATCTCCCTGGCGAGGGCCATGCCAGCTTTCTCTACAAAGACAGATTGTGCAAGGTGGAATTTCCTGGAGAGTAGCCGAATGTCCGGAACACTCCCATTGTTTTCCTGCGCTCTGCAGGGACTTGCACATGGAGATTTAGTGGCATACTTGAGTCCTTTCTCCAGCAGCTCTTCTCCAGGGAAATCCAGTGAAACTCCAGCCCAGCCATCTGATTCCTCAGTGACAGCCCTTCATGGGAAAAATGTTGGGGCTGTTCAGACAATGATGGGAATGATGGGGATTTGGGATTTGGGAATCGCTCCTTGGAGGCAAGATAGAGCCCCACCCTTTCCCTGGCAACCATGAACCAAAACACACAGATACATTTCTTGCTCCAATAGGCTGAATAAATCTCTGGCGTTGTGCAACATATTTCAGGTGAAGCTTTGGGAGTTATTCAGTGGGCTGGAATAACACAGTTTTATACAGAGCCAAGATCTCTTGGAACTTCCTCCCATCTCCAATTACTCAAGCAAAACAGAGGAGAGATTGACTTCATCATTACTTGTATTTGTGAGAAGTATTGACATGTTGACTGCACCAAGCTGTCTGTTTAAACTACTAGTACATAGCTCAAGTCTAGAACAGACAGGAGCCGCACAGTACTACAGTACATAGAGCAATGACTACACGGAACTCTATTCCACATCAAGTAACTCATGCAATCAGTAAAATCTGATAAAAAAATCTGATAAAACCCACCGGGAACTGTGAAGAGACACACACATAGTCACAGACACATGCATACACACAAACATAAAAACATATGCACTATGCACACACGTACATATAGATTTTATGTTGTAGATATGTGGTAGTAGAGTTGTGGCCTGAGGGCACACACTTAATGTGTTGTGAAATCTGTTGTGAAATGTAATATAATGTTTTTAATTGTATATAAGTGCCTTAATTTTGCTGGACCCCAGGAAGAGTAGCTTCTGCCTTACCTTAAAAAAACGGATAAAAAAAACAACTCATGGAGCGGACTGTGATGGTACACACGTTATGCTTTAGATGCATTATTTTGTAGTTGCATTTTTTTAATTTTTTTATTTTACCTTTATTGAACTAGGCAAGTCAGTTAAGAACAAATTCTTATTTTCAATGATGGCCTAGGAACAGTGGGTTAACTGCCTGTTCAGGGGCAGAACGACAGATTTGTAACTTGTCAGCTTGCAACCTTTCGGTTACTAGTCCAACGCTCTAACCACTACGCTAACCTGTCGCAACAACGATATACAAGCATTGCTTGTATTTAAAATGTGTGTGACTTTCCTCGTTTATCAGTGTATCAGTGTTTTGGTAATTGTCATGTTTTGTGTTTTTTTTGTGGACCCCAGGAAGAGTAGCTGCTGCTTCTGCAAAAGCTAACGGGGATCCGAATATCGCATATTTACACTTTTCCTTAATGTCAAATGTCCCTGAGCACTGCTACTTTTAGTTGTTGTTAGATAATCACACAATGATTGACTTGATTACAGAAATGTATTCTTGCCAATAAACCTCTGATCAATTTCTGGCATGGTCACAGACCTGGTGGGGAAGTAGGAAATTCCTTAATACAGTTAATTGTTGTATATTTACTGACAAAATACAGTTCAGCTGTAGAAATACATTAAAAGTTTTTTTCCACTATTTTCACTGCAACTCAGTAGCTGGTAACTTACTATAACATTTTCTTAGATGCCATAAGTACATCTAAAGTATCCTATAAGTTTAAATGCATTTGCAAGGGATGCATGCCAAGTTAATTTGCAGGACTGGGGCAAAAAGTACCCAAGTGCATTGTGATTGACAGTAAATACAGTATATAGCAAAACACTAATACAGTATCCTATTACTGTAAAAATTGGCCGTATAATGTCTGTAAAATTTACCACAAAATTAACAACAATGGCAAACAGTTGATTTCACAAAAATTACATGATCTCACACGTGTGTTTTGGAACACTTCACATGTGACATTTCATTTCTTGTTGTATAAATTATTGGAGACAGGCGCAGGAATACGTAATAGGGGGTTTTAATACCCCACCCAACAATACAACATGCCATGAAAAGGCACGGCAACGAAGTCCAAAACAAACACGTATACCAAAACACAGGGATGTAACCCAAACATAAGAGCAAGGTAAAACCTCTAATAAAAACACGGGACAAGACCCGCAATACACTACATGGGGCGAGACCCGTAATGACAAATGCACAACAATACACGGGACGAGACCCGTAATAACAAGTGCACAATACACGCAGAACAAAAGCCAAAATAACAAGCACAGGTACTCACAGACCAGAGGACGCATATATACAATTACTAATCAAGGGAATGGGAATCAGGTGTGCGTAATGAAAACAGTTCAGTGACGCTAGAGGCTGGTGTAGACCTCCGGAACTGGTGCACGGAATGAGCAGCAGTACCGGGGGAATCTGTGACAGAGCTACAACATTTACATTTACAGAAATATGAACACTGTGAGGATGTTGACCTTAGGATGTTTAAAGGGACAACTACAGAACTATTTACATGAGCCAAGTGATAACTGAGCAATATATTTCAACCAGTGGAAGTTTAAAAGATAATTAATCAAATGTAAATATTTAAAACTAAAACTAAATCAAGCCCACTATTGCCTTTTTGAGTGAACTTTGGAGATGGCGGCCCTGTGGAAGTCCTTCATCCAAAGCTTGTTGAATACATGCACTGAAACATTCAGTAAAGACAAAACAAACACAATTAGGAGTCTGAAAGCAATTACTGAAAACATTTTAACATCTCAAAAAAGGTTGAAAATGAATTTGTTACACAAAAAAATGCTGGGTTAAAAATAACCAAATTTGGGTCATTTCGATAACCCAGTGCTGCGTCAAAATTGGACAAACACAGCATTGGATTAATTCAACCCAGTGGGGTTGGGTTGTGCTTCTAACCCAGCACCTTGGGTTGAGCGCTTGACCCAGCTGCTGGGTAAATTAGACTATATTTCTGGGTAAAAACAACTCAGTGTGTTGGGTTGTGACAATTTTTTTGTAATCTTTATCTATCCTAATATAGTTTTGCCTTCCCTACCATCCCACCCTCTCCCTTTCCTACACACAATCAAGATACAAAATGTTGAATTTCAAATAACGAATTTGTATTTCCTGCATTTCAGTACATACTGTACAACACATCAGAGAATTGTCTACAATATATACATTTTTTAAATAGTACATTGAAACAAAGCCCTATTGTCTAAGTATGTGTTATTTCATAAGACAATGATCAATCCTATCTTATGAAATCTTAAAATTTAACCAAACAGTCCAAACATCAGGCCTCAGCTGAACTTGATGTGCACGCTCAGATTGCAATCTGATTTTAAAAAAATCAAAGCATCCGTCTGTGTGACACTGTCTTTAGTGGTATTAACACAGATCTGTCTACCAGACAGTGCCAGAGCAAATCAATAGATATTCACTGACACACTTCAGCTATCGTAGGTGAGAGCACACACACACACATCATGCAGTTTTGCAATACAATAATGTTCTTCATTTGGTTAGAGTCAAAACATTGTTACACAGAGAACAAGTGTAACATATTTGAAGGGCTGAAGGTCACTCTACTAAGGAAATGGACTAATGACTGTCATTACTCAAGTAATAACTGTATTTCACTCATAAATAACTTTTCACAATTCCCAAAATGTAACATTTGTATTTAAAATAAATTGTTGTGACTGAATGAAAGCGTATTGGAAAGCGCTAACACCCAGCTTATACATTATATATGTTAATCATACAAATATATAAAGATTTAGTGCAACAGTAGTTGAACTAAAGTCTAACAAGCACATACCGTACAGTAGGCAAAAAGCAGGCACAAATATATTGAAACAAACTAAAAGTCAATTTAACAGAGGATAGATAGATAGTAGATAGTGACTTAAGAGCATATTTGCATTGTAATATGAAGAGAAAAGGGGATACAAACGAAATGTGTCTTACACATTTAACCCGACCCATCTGAATAAGAGAGAAACACATGGCTCATCCATCCATTGATCTATTAATTCACATGAACACAAACACATCAGCCGGAGGGATGTGCTTCCTCCTGTAACTTCTCACACTACATAGAAGAGAAGATACTTATCCACTATTGTTCAATGGAAAAACGACATGCTAGCACCAGTCTTACTGCGGGGCATTCTGTTCCTAGCAGCTGATACACTGTGGTCTGTAGGAAGGCTGATATCAAACACATGATAGGACTCGAAGCATACATCCAGTGCCCCAAGCAATGTACAGTGCATTCGAAAGTATTCAGACCCGTAGACTTTTTCCATATTTTGTCACTTATTCTAAAATTGATTAAATAAAAAAAGACCTTGTCAATCTTTCACACAATACCCCATTGTGACCAAATGAAAACAGGTTGTTTTTGCAAAATAAAAAAATTATAAATACTTTATTTACATAAGTATTCAGACCCTTTGCTATGAGCCTCAAAATTTTGCTGTTTCCGTTAATCATCCTTGAGATGTTTCTACAACTTGATTGGAGGCCACCTGGGGTAAATTCAATGGATTGGACATGATTTGGAAAGGCACACACCTGTCTATATAAGGTCCCACAATTGACAGAGAATGTCAGAGCAAAAACCAAGCCATGAGGTCGAAGGAATTGTCCGTAGAGCTTCGAGACAGGATTGTGTTGAGGCACAGATCTGGGAAAGGGTACCAAAGCATTTCTGCAGCATTAAAGGTCCCCAAGAACACAGTGGCCTCCATCATTCTTAAATGGAAGAAGTCTGGAACCACCAAGACTCTTCCTAGAGTTAGCCACCCGGCCAAACTGAGCAATCGGGGGAGAAGGGCCTTGATCAAGAACTGATAGTCACTCTGAAAGAGCTCCAGAGTTCCTCTGTGGAAATGGGAGAACCTTCCAGAAGGACAACCATCTCTGCAGCACTCCACCAATCAGGCCTTTATGGTAGAGTGGCCCGACGGAAGCCACTCCTCAGAAAAAGGCACATGACAGCCCGCTTGGAGTTTGCCATAAGGCACCTAAAGGACTCTCAGACCATGAGAAACAAGATTCTCTGTTCTGATGAAAACCAGATTGAACTCTTTGGCCTGAATGTCAATCGTCACATCTGGAGGAAACCTGGCACCATCCCTATGGTGAAGCTTGGTGTTGGCAGCATCATACTGTGGGGATGTTTTTCAGGGCAGGGACTGGGTGACTAGTCAGGATAGAGGGAAAGATGAACAAAACAAAGTACAGAGAGATCCTTGATGAAAACCTACTCCAGAGTGCTCAGAACCTCAGACTAGGTCGAAGGTTCACCTTCCAACAGGAAAACGACCCTAAGCACACAGCCAAGACAACGCAGTAATGGCTTTAGGACAAATCTCTGAATGTCCTTAAGTGGCCCAGCCAGAGCCTGGACTTAAACCTGATCGAACATCTCTGGAGAGAGCTAAAAAAATAGCTGTGGAGCAACACTCCCCATGCAACCTGAAAGAGCTTAAGAGGATCTGCAGAGAAGAATGGGAGAAACTTCCCAAATACAGGTGTGCCAAGGTTGTAGCGTCATACCCCAGAAGACTCGAGGCTGTAATCGTTGCCAAAGGTACTTCGACAAAGTACTGAGTAAAGGGTCTGAATACTTATAAAACTGTAATATTACATTTTTGTATATGCAGTACCAGTCAAAGGTTTGGACACACCTACTCATTCAAGGGTTTTTCTTTATTGTTTCTATTTTCTACATTGTAGAATAATAGTGAAAACTATGAAATAACACATATGGAAACATGCAGTAACAAAACAAGTGTTAAACAAATCAAAATATATTTTAGATTTTAGATTCTTCAAAGTAGCCACCCTTTGCACACTCTTGGCATTCTCTCAACCAGCTTTACCTGGAATGCTTTTCCAACAGTCTTGAAGGAGTTGTAGAAATAAAGAAAAACCCTTGAATGAGTACGTGTGTCCAAACTTTTGACTGGTCCTATATATAGAAATTAGCTAAAATGTCTAAAAACCTGTTTTGCTTTGTCATTATGAGTGATTGTGTGTAGATTGATGCAGAAAAATATGTTTTTAATCAATTTTAGAATAAGACTGTAACTTAAAATTTTGGGGAAAAAGTCATGGGGTCTGAATACTTACCGAATGCACTGTACCTTGCTCCAATACCTGTCCATAATGACTGTAACATCAGTCACCAAGAGCCAACATACATGGGTAGGATCTGGTCACCTCCGCCTGGCTCAGGTCCTCAACCATGTTGGTCCCAACCTGTTTGATAGAAATAATTTGATTTTAGAATATGAGGACTTGTGCAAAGCATGGAGGCACACTGACAATGCCAACACAAACAATTTATTTTGTATACTATATAGCCATTTGCACATCAATATAAACACCAAATCCCTGTTTGATGCATACATCTTCCATTCATTTGGGGTTGAGGTTCATTTACACCACAATGCCTTGGAGTTTGCAGTTAACCGAGTTTGGAATGCTGTTCCTTTCATTCAAGGTTTACGAATGCTATCATTTAATTTCCCAGTCAATCTCCCTATGCCTATCCACTATTTAAACTTACAGGCTGCAAGTCAATGAAGAACTTTCTGGTTTCTTCGAAGGTGGGTCAGAATGTGTTCCTGCTTATCTTGTAGACTGATGTTGGGAGGACCATTGGCAGAAGTCTTAAAGCGATGTCACCATTTTTTATCTGGAGAGATGAATGTTTAGTGAATAACTTGATTGTTTCAGGCTAAAAATGAATGAGCATCTGAGGTTCATTTCAACTGGTTCATTTCAAACTATACCTGCAGAAGATCTTGGGCATGCTTCTCTTGGCTGGCGATGTGAAGTTTCGTCCTTGGAGACCGCGATCCAGTTCTCAGTGAGTTTCTCCCAGCAGTCCGGGTTTAAAATTGAGAAGTCCTGAGCAATCTGTGGTAAAGCAGACAAACAGTTACTTTTCCTTTGCAGTTAATCATTAGTCTGTATCATAATGAATAATTTATGTTTGCACGGCATCAACTGTGAAATCTCAAATGAAAATGTTTATACACATGTTAAAGGTTAGGTGATTATGTGAAAATCGACATGTTAAATAAAAACATGCTTTCACACGAATTCACATGTGCAAAAAAAAGGAAAGTTGTGAAAATCATGTGATTTTCCATGTGATATTATTTGTTTTTTCCATAAGTGAATCCACACATCTTGGAAACATTAACTATTCTACATTTATTCCACGTCACTTTTTTTTCTGAGCCCTTTAACTGATTATCAAAATACCCCATTATAGGACTTGATTCTCATAAACCTTGCAGCGTAAATATGTATCAAAGCGTTTTCCCCTCCACTGTTTTAAGGTAAAAAGCTTTCAGTAACCCCTCTCAAATTCATAGACTGAACTATGGATGCAAGGAGTGACCATCCATGATATCAAAATTATAGTTTTAAGGCTATACTTTGGGTTCTGTTAGGGTATGACAGTTGAACTAAGCTCATCAAGCATTTGTAAGTTATATTATTCAAGAATCAATGGGTACATATTATATATTTTTAGGTAAAAACATTTTATGTAGCAACTACAGATCACCCCTTTAAAAGTTTTCTGCACCTTCGATTATGTAGTGTTGGTACATGCCCTAAGCGGTTCCTGATTGGGTATGTAGTGTATTACAGTTATGCTAAACTAAACTGTTGATGGATTGGTGTTGTGTGCGTCTCCCAGTAACTTCTATCCATACTGCACCTGCCTGCCAACTTTACAATCCCTCCCTTGGCTGTATCCCTTATTGCTTTTTTACATTCTTCAAGAATCAATGGCTATATATCTTGAAAAGATATGAGCAGCCATTTGAACAGCAGGAAATATCCCACATTGGGACTTTAACCATGAGGGGTAAACCTAAAACGGACCATAGATCATTGTCTAAGGGAAAATATTTCCTTGCACCACAAATGAACTACTGGTCCCATAGTGTGATATTTGGCAATAGGCGAAAAGCGAAACTCACAGCCCAGAGAACAAAACAAGAAAGAGCAGGTCAATTCCACTCCATGATGTCATGAGTGATAAATATGTATCTGGTTAATCTGATGGCGCAAGCCAAGTTTAAAAGCATACATTTGGTTCAAATAAAGTCAAAATACTATTTAATGTTGTTTGGCAGATGAGGGGAAAGAAATATGATTGTATTACAATATAGTGGCTGATTCACAGATCCAGGCGAAAACATATTGAGCGAGGTTTCCAGTACGACCTCACAATGACCGAAGAACCCATGACGCAGCACACAAGGCTCACACATTTGATGCATCCCGCTGGTCTTCAAAGTGAGTTAGACCACATCAGAAGCCTTCGGAGGATGACCAGCGAGTTGAGCAAATGGTCCATGAATCAAATAGCCCAAATAGACCATCCAGTCTGGGTCCAAAGCAGTATTTTTCTGTTTCTGAGGAAAGTCAGGCCTCAGGCCGCTTGAAGGAGAAGCTTTTGTAGTATCCTGTTGAGAGTACGTCATTGTGATTAAATGGTATACAGATCTTAATTTGATCACTTTTGTCGATGAAAATGTTTGTCCTTGTTGTGTATTCAGGGTTTGACATGGCTTTTAAAGTTTGTAATTTACACTTTAAAATTTCAGACTTGATTTTGCCCTAACGTAAATGTATCAAACCCTACAAAAGTTGTCCATTAATTATAATCCACATAATAATTCACATTTCCAGTTGCTGCAGGATTATTTTCCTGCTTTAGCAAACTGTCTCAAATTAAGAACCTACATCTGTAAGCTCACTTACAGGTCACTTTCACTTGTCTTCCCTGTATAACAGAGTGGGCCTGGAACCCACAACCTTCTGACCAACATCACACACCACTCAAAGCCAATCGTATTAGCCTATAGAGCAAGACACTAGTCTTTCACCCCCTGAGCAACAATTGGCATTCAGATCTCAGGGAGGTGACACATCGGTGTACTCCAGCCAACATGTTACAGGTTTCACATCCACTACACACACCTGCGTATATGCACACTCTGGACAGAACACACTCTGGGTATTTTGACCCAGCCGGTTGGGTTGAGTAAATAACCCAACAAGTTGGGTTGTTGGGATTACCCAAACATGGGTTAATTTAACCATCAATTGGGTATTTTTTACTCTCATGCTGGGTTGAGGTGGGTGTTCTTGAATGTAATCCTTAGGTTATTTTCATGAGGCTTGGTTTATTAGGGGTGTGGCTTTCAACTGGATCTGATTGACCCCCCATGAGAGTAAATGTCATTGCTGTTCATCAGTAGTTTACACATTACAATTAAAAAATTATTGGGCATTTTACACATTCTATAATATTAAGATTATCTATTACATGTTATAATAAGGTATACCACCTTATTGTATCCCTATAATGGGATTTACAAAGGTTTTTAGGGAACTCATACACTTCTGTAAGCCTCAATGAAGCTACATCGGTCACGTTACCTTCCTGATATCTGAATGTTAATCTGTATTCATTGGGTATGGATCATGGATCAAACAGCGCTGTGTAGCATGTTGTTAAGCTCGGGTATAATGGGTAGCATGGTGGTATGAGCTATTCATCCCTCATCATAGCTGCTGTGGGTGGTCCTTATCTCCCTGATATGTGACCCTCCCTTGTAACCTTGAACCGATTCAAGGCTGCTGGATTTTTTGTGTTCTCCTTCGTTCTCCCCCTCTATCTTTCTCCTCCTTGTATTCTTCCCTTTCTCCTCTCTTCTTCCTCCATCCCTCTCTCTCTCTTCCTCAGCTTTCCCTTTCTCCCTCCTTCTCCACCCCCTTCTCTCTGTCTTTATTTCTCCTTCTTGTACTTGTTATCTTGGTCACTACCACCCCCTACCTCCCTATTTTTCTCTTTTGTTCCTCTCTCCCTCCTTCTCTTTGCCTTTTGGCAGCCCCATCCCACAGCAACCCCATCATCTCGGTGTCATTTGCGCATCGTGACCTGCTATTGGAAACGGATATCCAAACAAAGCACAACCTATCATCTTTACATCAGGCTAATGGGAGTATCAGAGGGGTGTTTCCAATAACAGCCACAGCACCAGGCAGCCACAAGGGTTCAGGGCGGGGACGGATAGACCGCAGAGAGAGAGAGAGAGGGGAGGAGTGGAGAGAGAGAGAGAGAGAGAGGGAGAGGAGAGAAATAAAAAGAGAGAGAGAGAGAGAAGTGGAGAGAGAGAGGGGGGTTGGGAGTAGATAGAAAGGGGAGGGGGGGTTGGAGAAAAAACTGCCTGAGGAAGCAATGGGGAGAGTGAGAGACACT
This sequence comes from Hucho hucho, assembly GCA_003317085.1. NCBI lineage: Eukaryota > Metazoa > Chordata > Actinopteri > Salmoniformes > Salmonidae > Hucho > Hucho hucho. Next base: position 589,906 of record QNTS01000168.1, on the reverse strand, counting down.
GAGATCCACAGAACTCTGGAGGCAGACAACACTGTCTGCTCCTCCCTAACCCTAACCTAACCCGTACCAAACCCCCTGATTAACGCGAGGGAACGATAGTTCACAGACCTCTGTGCTAATGACTGGAGCTTATGGAGAGCTGCCACAGAAGTTTGATAACATTGAGTAGGAGAAACAGGCACGCAGACTTCCCATGCTCGCTGCAAGAGCATTTGAAAATAAGTGCACGTATTGTCGACAGAATTTTGGTTACATGTTCCACATGCCAAACAACACTGAACTTGGCAAAAGACACTGGTATAAATACCCACTTCATAATGCACTTTAACCTCATTCATAACAACTTATGAGCTATGTATAATAATACATTATAATACAAGACATGGGTGCTACAACACAAAGGGGATTTGACATTCACACTGAATGGTGTCACCGTGGAGTTATAACATTACAAGTTTGTATGACTTTTCATCTTCAGGACAAAGACACTTGTGTGTGTGATGTTCAGTGTGTGAGAAAGGGAAACAAAACAGCATGATTCCATCTAGTATAAACTACCATATGGATATGGACACTAGTCATGGGAGAAACATCGCCATTACGACAATGGATATAATGTTTCTCTCTACTTACCCCCACTACAAAATCAGTGGGCTGGATTGGCACTTATTTGGGCTTCCTCCATGTCTGTGAAGGAGGCTGCCTTTTTTGTTTCTTGAGTGCTTTGCCCCTATGGGCTATCTCTCTATCGATGCAGGTCGCATTCACTGGGACTACATAACCTTTCAGAGGACTAGCCTTTTGCACATGGTGAACGAGAGAGAGTAAAGGGGGAGAGAGAATGAATCCTGGTGAGGGACAGAGGGAGAGAAATAAAGAAAGGGAAAGCGGGGGAGAGAGAGAAAGGTGAAGGAGGGGAAAAAAGAGAGAGAGGAAGAGGGAGAAAAAGAGAGGGCGGGGGAGAAAGGGATTGCTTTCAATCGCATCCTGCATTGCAACCAGCATTGTCTCCTGCTGCCTCAGCTCGGAGTGCAATGAAATAGCTAGTGTCATAAAGGCCTATACAAACAATGGGCCCATTCACCCCATTGGAGTCTCTGTCAGGGCCGGGAACATACAATACTTCTGATTCAGTGCTTTTGCTGCTTCGTTCTCAATGTGCTTCCTACTTATGCTACTTTCCCTCATGCCACCTCTTCCACAGAGGGAAATGCTTACTTTAAACCCAAAACGTTGTCGTTGTTTCTGTCCTGATCATAGAAGGGAGTGGAAAAGTGAAGATGATCACAGATCATGATTATTTTTGGAACAAATGTTACATTTCTACATATTCCATGGAAAATCGATATTAAAAGAGCACAGATGAGCAAGTGTTGTAGAAAAATAGATTTTAGCTGGGCAAGTATCCAGTATATCCAGTCTGTTTTTCTTTGGGATGGGTATATTTTACATTACTTCACTTGAAATGTCTTACTTAAATTTCACTTCATGTTCTTCAATTTTATTATTGTTGTTTTATATTATTTTATACTTATGCTGAAGGAGTGTGCTTGCTCAATTAAATGGAAAAAGCACCTCAAGCAATTATCTACAAGGTGTAATGTGTTCGGGGTAGGTGGGAGGAGAGGGGGAGATCCTAACAGACTGACATTTGGACTCATGCCCAAGGGCCCTGTCTCCTTTTCTCTCCCTCTCCCTGCCTGTCTCCTGTGACAGCTACAACATCAACCGTGTTTCCACTCCCAATCTCTGAACCACTCCCCAGCTGGATCTCCAGATTTTTTTTTCTTCATTTTGATTACGATCATCTCTTTTTTGGTTCCAGGCGTAAATTTTGGGCTCCCCAGGAAATGGATGTAGCATGTGTGAGGGATTGGTGCTGCTCTCACCAGCCGCCAGTCATTGGTCCTGAGTGGCAAATCTATCCAACAGCAGGCCAAGGGAGAGCTCATCCCGCCCACATCTGCCTGCAGTCAAGCCCCCCTCTCCTGCTCCTCCACCTCACCTACGTCATCAATACTTGGGATGTGTTCAGAATGCTTTAAATGTTAAATGAGCGCTAGAAAAACAGTCACAGTGTTGAATTGAACACCTAGTTGCATAGTGTTGTCAGTACGGCAGCTGAAAGTGTATTTGACTGTACTTTAATCTCACTGATAACATTTCATAGAATTGAATTTCCTCTAATTCAGAATGAACTGTTCAAATATTTAACAGCATTACACACTCTAAATGCACCTCTGGCCACAGATGGCTACTACCCCCAGGCCGTTAACCGTCACATATCAGCCAGAGCGAATATAGTTGTTTGAACTTCTAACTCAACTTGTAAAGATAGTCAGTCCATGCTTAAACAAGTCCATGGGGGGATCTGCTTTTGACAATCTATTCTCCAACTGGGACTTGCTTGCCTTTGGCCATGCTCAGGCTTTGAATTATTGAAGAAAGTCCTTGAGTTTTACCAAACTGACAATGGTTGAATTCATGATCATAATTCATAATCCTCTAAGCTCCAAATGGAGACCTTGGGCAACAGACTCTTGGGCAACAGACAAATCCTCACATTGGTGTATGTAGTTGGAGGTCAAGTTTCTTTAAAAAAAAGAAAGACACTGCAAGGCTTGCACAATAAGAAAAACAGAAGCCTAGAGCAATAAACCATATCAGCTGAATAACCGTTGGTTACTGTTGCTCTCTGTCCAAACCAGTAGATCTCAAATGGCTGCCTAGTCCTTGCCAACACGGGCTGTAGGCTACTCCAAACCCTTCAGTTATCCCTGAAACACATTCTCGCTCCATGTTGTTCTTTTGTCCGATTCTGTCAGACAGCCATGAAATGAATGGTCATTCATTGGGACTCAAATTAAGCCCTGGTTGTGTTGAACTCTGCTCCAGTAAACATGTTGGAGTACACCAAAATCATAGGAACAAACATTGGGTTGGTACTATAGTGCACTGTACTGTACATCTCCCAGTGTAGTTTTTTATTTTTTAACTATTTTCTGTCTCCCTTTGTTCAGAATGGGAATTCAGTCAACGTGCCTGAATTGAAAAATGTTGGTCTATTTAAAGTTGGAATTGTTGCATTGAGCTGTGAATATGTATTTATCTTATTTAACCTTATGTTTAACCTCTCCCGAGTGGCGCAGCGGTCTAAGGCACTGCATCTCAGTGCTAGAGGCATCACTATAGACCCTGGTTAGATTCCAGGCTGTATCACAACCGGCCGTGATTGGGAGTCCCATAGGGTGGTGCACAATTGTCACAGCGTCGTTAGGGTTTGGCTGGGGTAGGCTGGGGTAGGCTGTCATTGTAAATAAGAATTTGTTCTTAACTGACTTGCCTAGTTAAATAAATACATGTAATATGTTCCAATTAGTACCTTTTGGCATGAAGAGATTACTCTTACGGGAGAGTGGGGTAAGTTGAGCCATTTTTTACATTCAGCGTCACTCCGTCAAGGGAAATACAGTGGATTCGGAAAGTATTCAGATCCATTGACTTTTTCCACATTTTGTTACGTTACAGCCTTATTTCGAAATTGATTCAATTTTTTTTTTCCCCATAATGACAAAGCAAAAACAGGTTTTTAGAAATTGCTGCTAATTTATAAAAAAAATTAAAACAGAAATATCATATTTACATAAGTATTCAGACCCTTTACTCTGTACTTTGTTGAAGCACCTTTGGCAGCAATTACAGCCTCTAGTCTTCTTGGCTACTTCCATACGCTTGGCACACCGTTATTTGGGGAGTTTCTCCCATTCTTCTCTGCAGATCCTCTCAAACTCTGTCAGGTTGGGAGCACAGCTTTTGGATCGCTGCACAGGTTCAAGTCCGGGCTATTGCTGGCCCACTCATGGACAGTCAGAGACTTGTCCCGAAGCCACTCCTGCGTTGTCTTGGCTGTGTGCTTAGGGTCGTTGTCCTGTTGGAAGGTGAACCTTCAACCCAGTCTGAGGTCTTGAGCACTCTGGAGCAGGTTTTCATCAAGGATTTCTCTGTACTTTGCTCTGTTTATCTTTCCCTCAATCCTGATTAGTCTCCCAGTTCCTGCTGCTAAAAATCTTCCCCACAGCATGATGCTGCCACCACCACAGAGGAACTCTGGAGCTCTGTCAGAGTGACCATCGTGTTCTTTGTCACCTCCCTGACCAAGGCCCTTCTCCCCCGATTGCTCAGTTTGGCCGGGCGGCCAGCTCTAGGAAGAGTCTTGATGGTTCCAAACTTTTTCCATTTTATAAAGACGGAGGACATTATGTTCTTGGGGACCCCCAAGCAAGTTGTACAAACATCTCAAGGATGATCAATGGACACAGGGTGCACGTGAGCTCAATTTCAAGTCTCATAGCATAGGGTCTGAATACATATGTAAATAAGGTATTTCTGTTTCTATTTTTAATGAAACATTTTTCTTTTGTCAATTTGGGCTATTGTGTGTAGATTGATGAGGAAAGAATAATGTAATACATTTTTGAATAATTGTGTTACGTAACAAAATGTGGAAAAAGTGAAGGGTTCTGAATACTTTATGAATGCACTGTATAGTATAATTTCTAACAAAGATATCTACATATATTTCAGGATGTTGAAATAATGTAAACATTACATTAAAGTGGTCTCTTGGCACAACTTACCCTAGGTATGGGGTAAGTTGTGCCATGGGACAGGGTAAGTTAAGCCACCTTCAAACTTCTGTACTGAATAAAATACTACCACTGACCTTTTAAGACCACATCTATCTATATTTTCCAAACACAATAAATTTTTGCCTTTTAATCATTTACATTTTTGCCTTTTAATCACCATGGCAGGCATTGTTTTCACCCTAGCTTGCTACAAAACTTTTAAGTGATAGGAATTACAAGCACCACCACCAACCAGCCTACACCACTATGCACACACCCATCGTTGTTATGACAAATAGCGTAGCAATGTCAGAAAAAGACTACTGTTTGAACACACACAAATCAGATTTGGTTACTTGTAACTTGTTGTTTGGACAGCCAGTATTCCAAAACTGATATGGGCAGAAAGCATAAATTCTTGTTAATCTAACTGCACTATCCAATTTACAGTAGCTATTACAGTGAAAGAATACTATTCTATTGTTTGAGGAGAGTGCACAATTATAAACTTGAAAATGTATGAATAAACCAATCAGGCACATTTGGGCAGCCGTGATACAACATTTTGAACAGATACGCAAAGATTCATTGGATCAGTCTAAAACTTTGCACATATACTAAATTGCGCCTGGGCTGGAATAATACATTATGGCCTTTCTCTTGCATTTCAAACATGACGGTACAAAAAAAAAAATGCAATTTCAATTCATTTCAAATGGTATCAATAATAAGCATATCCATGCTTCAGGTCCTGAGCTACAGGCAGTTAAATTTGTGTATGTCATTTTAGGTGTAAATTGAATAAAAGGTCCGGATCCTTAAGAGGTTTTAAGGTCTGTAGTGTGAACAAGGCTTCAGTCATTTGAACAATGTATTGTTATTTTGTCTAAATAGGCCTAATGTGTTATGCAGTGCCAGTTGTGCTTGTCAGACAATTGCTGAAGCCATTCATTCACTGATTCCATTAATTTATGTGATTATTCATTCACAGTTCTTTGATAGGGTTGCTTTTGAATGCCAGAGCACGGTTTTACTAATTTGACTTCAGATTCTGACATTTATTTTTTACTAAATCATTAAAACAATAAACTGTCGTTCAAACAAGATACTAAGTCGTTTGAATGAGATACTAAGTCGTTCGGACAAGATAATTCCAAAAGTCTACTTTTAATAGGGCTTCTTTGCATTGCATTACACCTGGGAAGAAAAAAAACATCTATTTGCTCAACTAGCTATTTCCTCACTTTCCCGATGGTCATTGGCTGAATTTACCCCAAGGCAAATATTTTGACTATATTCTTCCACACATCTACAAAGATGCACTTTCATGCTAGGTTTAGGACCTCATATTGAATCTTGAATCTTATAGAGACCCCAATTGATGTATAGAACACTCTTAAATTGATTTACTTTGGTTTAGATATTACAGTCAAGAAACCTCTAACACAATAGATTGATTTGACTTGGTGAAAATCTGTTTTTTTGGACGTAACTTGCTTACCACTTTTCAGATGTGGTTTCTTTCTTCGCAGACTCCATGAAATGATGACTTATTTGGTCTAATGATTCATTTTGTCTATGGTTTCCTAAAAACAAGGGACTTCAACTTACCCCTTTGGCTCAACTTACCCCACTCTCCCCTACGTTGTGAACAGTGGTAGATATACACTGAATGAACAAAAGATGAATAACACCTTCCTAATATTGAGTTGCACCCCCTTTTGCCCTCAGAACAGCCTCAATTCGTCAGAGCATGGACTTTGGGTGGTGGACCATTCTTGATGCACATGGGAAAATGTTGTGCGTTAAAAACCTAGCAGCATTGCAGTTCTTGACACAAACTGGTGTGCCTGCCACTTCCATACGCCGTTCAAAGGCACTTAGATTTTTTGTCTAGCCCATTCACCCTCTGAATGGCACAAATACACAATCCATGTCTCCATTGTCTCAAGACTTAAAAATACTCCTTCAACCTGTCTCCTCCCCTTCATCTACACTGATTGAAGTGGATTTAACAAGGATCATAGCTTTCACTTAGATTCATATGGTCTGTCTATGTCATGGAAAGAGCAGGTGTTCCTAATGTTTTGTACAGTCAGTGTATGATGACTCTCTGTGGTATAGCTAAATTGAAATGGAGGTAAATCACAAAAAAACTATTTTGAATATGTATGTCAATGCCTTCTTTGTATTATTACTGCAGTTGGTGTAATTTAAACCCGATCCTTGAGTACGCTAGTCAGGTTTATCAGGGTTAAACACATAACAGCAAAGACACTGAATGCTCAAAAGGCTGGAACCTGATCCTGAATTGAACGGAGTGTGTTCAACTGTGCACCTGTCATGGACAGTGGTTGACTAACCTCCCCCCCCTCCCGACCTGCACCTTATCTGGGCCCTACACATTAAATAAAGGATCAGCTTGAGCAAACGTTACATAAAACACAGGAACACTGCACAGCTTTGTCTGCGGAGTGGAGGCTTGCATTGCTGGAAATAAGTACTTTTCAGCCCGTCTAGTCGAAGCATACAAAGGCAATATTCTTTGTGGTGCATAGCCCAACCGCCCAACCCATTACTGGAACCAACCAATTTAACAAACTGATCTTGATGCCACAGCTCCCAACTCGTTTAATTTTTTTTAGGGATTATTATTTTCTTTCTTCCTCCGAATCCAATCACAGGAAATTAAACGTGAAACCCACAGTACATTTTATTGGGAGTAGGTTCAGCCCCAAATCCTCGGCCAACTCCTGGAGATGATAGCCCTAAATCTAACATCAGAACTCCCAGACTAAAAGGCCATTTAAAGTATGGGTGCGCCACATATCCCACTGCAAGTACACACTTCCAGGGCTAGTAAATGTCAGGTTAATCCATTTCCTGTTGCTGCTCTCTTTAACAGGGGTTATTAAAATATTAATAGGCATCTCAACAAAATAAACCCAGATAAAAGACAGGTTCAGGAATTTTTCTTGATAGATCCTTCTCCACTGGTTTATGTTCTGCTGAAAGGATCTGATGCATCTATTCCAAAGAGAGAGAGAGAGGTAGAAAGAAGTGACAGAAAAACAAAGGGCCTATCAAAATAAAGGTACATTACCTACCTTCCCTTTTCTCCATGCTCTATTGGCGATGTTTGATCATCTGACTTTCTACCAGGTGTATTAGACTCACTGGCCTACTTGTAATGCACACACTGGCCTGCTGCTGTGTGTTCATGTCTGTGAAATGGTTTAGAATACGTTTTTATATACACAATATATTTTGGCTTCCACATTTAGCTTTACAATTCAAGTAGCTCCTAAGGACTATCCATTAAGTGCCAGCATTGGGTTAAAAATAAAAAGTGTTGTAAAGCTACAGTTCAATCCCCCTCATAAGAAGAGCTCTGGAGCTAATAATGGCTTAAATTTGATCCATGGTGACGATGATTTCTCTGGTGCTGAGTAATGTGAATGACTTCAATCGCCCTGTCAGACGAACACACTTGAGGATGGCTATACTTGTGGGTGTGTCATGTGATTACTTGGGCAGTGTACAGAGTGCATCTTGGGAGGTACGGTGCACCTGTAAGTGTTCTGGATTAGATAGGCAGGGTCTGCGGCTGTGTGCTGACACGTGTGTATATTTGGTCTGATCTCTCATCTCTTTTATTCTCTCACTCTCTCTCTCTCTCTTTGTGCCCTCTCTCACTTTATCTTACTGTCTCTCTTTCCTTCTCTGACTATGCCTGAAAATATATTATTTTTAATACAAATGGACACTTACATCACAACACATTTGCCTTTTTATAAGAGTACATGAATGCCCTTTCGAGATGAAAAGGACAGTGCACAACAAGAACCATAACACTATATTGCATAATAACCACCCAGCTAGCACATAACATTCTGAAAACCACATGTTTCTTAGAGCTTGGTGAGAGCGTAGTTGCCTTACTGTTATTTTGCATACAACATTCCCACAATGTTCTGGGAATGGTGCGGGATACCCAGCTAGCACGTAACGTTCTGAGAACCATATGTTTCTTAGAGCTTGGTGAGAGTGTGATTGCCAAATGGATATTTTGACTACAACCTTCCCACAATTTTCTGGGAATGGTGTAGGATACCCAGCTAGCGCGTAACATTCTGAGATCTTATTAAGTGTGTTCAGGTGTGTTGGCCACACCTGATTTTAATGAGTGCTTTGTTCCTTTAAATTGTGGTCTGTTTGAATAGACTAAGATTAACAGCTTTGTATGAGTAGAAATGGTTCTAATTCCATGGCTGGAGAACAAAAGATCATAGATTAGAATCTCACTGACGGCGTGCCATAATATTTAATGTCTAAGCAAATTAATTTGCATGTGTCCTGTCTGTGCTTGGAGTTCAAAACAGTTAACCTAAGCTAGCAGTGTTATTCAAAGTGTGATCGAAATGTTCTCAGAACATTATATAATTACCTTCAAATAACCTGTAATTTCCATAAAACCTCCCAGGAAAACTTTCAGGGAACCATAGTAAAACATTCTCAGAACATCCCTGCAACCAAACAATGAACATTTCCAAAATAGGCAAAATGTTCACTTCCGGTCTCAGAACGTTTTTTTAAACGTTCTCTTTTACCGGTCGGGAAATTTATGGCTTCATTCGCAGAACCAGTGGGAAATTTGGGGGGGGGGGGGGGGGGGGTCCAGGTGCAGTGGGGTTAAGTTTCATCACAGCTGTCCAGCTGAGAAAATATAGGCAAGGACAAGTGGTCAGAGAGAGTGATAGACCGGTTTGTCTCATAGCCTCTCTCTCTCTCTCTCTCTCTCTCTCTTTCTCTCTCTCTCTCTCTCTCTCTGACTCTCGTTCACAAATACACACTTATTTTCGTGTTATCATTTTTATGTAAGACAGCACAGTATCTGCCCAACAGAATAGCTGCCCAAGAGAGAAGTGGTATTGTCGAGGCACGCTGTCTGCCAAGTGCCAAAAGCCAAAACAATTATAAAGGCCATAAATGTCAATGTCTGTTTGTTTTCATGTGTTCAAATGTATTCAACAGCAACCATCACTTAACTCCTCCCTGTCAGAATAGATAAAGACACTGTGAAGCACGGCAGACCCAGCTGGAGAGTAGTCAACACACACATAATAATACCAGCACACACACACACACACACACACAGAGGGACCGAAACCAAAAGCAAACACTGGGGAACAATATCTGTCAGTCTCAGAGTAAACAACTCCATCCCCAACCTCTGAACCTGTTGAACTTACCGCTACACACACACAAACGCACACGCACGCACACACTAGCACATGCACACACGCACACACACACACACACAGACACACACACAGACAGAAAACACAATGCCCTCTAAATAAACTCGACTAGAGTTTCATTTGAAACACACCACCCTCACACTCCCACACAACATTATTCAAACATAAAAGGCTTAGGGGAGATTTGCGATCTTTTAAACAGTATAAAAAGGAGAATGGCTCCAAGTCATGGGGAGAATTGCACTTGTCAAACAGTACCTGTAGTCTGTGCCTTTCATGTTAGTGCATCAGCAGGAAAAGAGAGAGAGAAAGGGAGAGCTAGAGAGAGAGATGACTTGGTTTGGCAAAGTAGTGGTGGGTGGGTTGGAGCGTGTTCAGTGTTTCTCTGGCTCCAAGTCATGTGCACACGCACAGAATCATGCACAGACACACACACAAACATGCATACAAAACACACACACAACACACACTCATCAGCTGCAACAGTCCATAGCTCTTTATTCCAGAGATTTCATGAGAGAAACCTAACTATGAACGATGGGACAGTTTTAAAATTCCACGTCACCATTTGGCCATATTTCATGTTGTTAATGTCCGCCAGCTGGTGTCCCCACTACCTGGCGTGTAAAGCAGAGTTATTTTTATCACTCAGGTTAGGCAGAGTGCACACACACATGCTAAGTGACTGACAGGCGTAACAATGCGTATACAGCAGTTCAGCACCTCACAGCATAGAAATATAGAAGTGTATAGGATCAAGCCTCACATAGAAGACAAGCTATATAACAAATCTGAAGATTGTTTAGTGAAATATGCCATAAGCAAAGTTAAAAGTCTAAATATGAGATCCTAATGCGTACACAGAGGCACGTATAGAGCTCTACCTCGCCCTCCATTTGGCAAATCTGACCATAATTCTATCCTCCTGATTCCTGCTTCCAAGCAAAAATTTAAGAAGGAAGCACCAGTTACTCGGTCTATAAAAAAGTGGTCAGATGAAGCAGACGCTAAACAACAGGACTGTTTTGCTAGCACATACTGGAATATGTTCTGGAAATCTTCCAATGGCATTGAGGAGTACACCACATCAGTCACTGGCTTTATCGATAAGTGCATCGAGGACATCATCCCCACAGTGACTGTACGTACATTCCCCAACCAGAAGTTATGGATTACAGGCAATATTCGCACTGAGCTAAAGGGTAGAGCTGCCGCTTTCAAGGAACGGGACTCTAACCTGGAAGCTTATAAGAAATCCCGCTATGCCCTCCGACGAACCATCAAACAGGCAAAGCATCAAAACAGGACTGAGACGAATCGTACTACACCGGCTCCGACGCTCGTCGGATGTGGCAGCTCCTGCAAACTATTATAGACTACAAAGGTAAGCACAGCCATGAGCTGCCCAGTGACAATCTTCAGATTTGTTGTATAGCTTGTCTTCTATGTGAGGCTTGATCCTATACTCTTCTATATTTCTATGATGTGAGGTGCTGCACTGCTGTATACGCATTGTTACGCCTGTCAGTCACTTAGCATGCAAGTGTGCACCATGCCTAACCTGAGTGATAAAAATAACTCTACTTACCAGACAAGCCTACCAGACGAGTTAAATAACTTCTATGCTCGCTTTGAGGCAAGTAACACTGAAACATGCATGAGAGCATCAGCTGTTCCAGACGACTGTGTGATTACGCTCTCCGCAGCCGATGTGAGTAAGACCTTTAAACAGGTCAACATTCACAAGGCTGTAGGGCCAGACAGATTACCAGGACATGTACTCTGAGCATGCGCTGACCAACTGGCAAGTGTCTTCACCGACATTTTCAACCTCTCCCTGTCCGAGTCTGCAATACCAACATGTTTCAAGCAGACCACCATAGTCCCTGTGCCCAAGAACACTAAAGTAACCTGTAGCACTCACGTCTGTAGCCATGAAATTCTCTGAAAGGCTGGTCATGGCTCACATCAACACCATTATCCCAGAAACCCTAGACCCACTCCAATTTGCATACCGCACCAACAGATCCACAGATGATGCAATTTCTATTGCACTCCACACTGCCCTTTCACACCTGGACAAATGGAACACCTATGTGAGAATGCTATTCATTGACTACAGCTCAGCGTTCAACACCATAGTGCCCTCAAAGCTCATTACTAAGCTAAAGACCCTGGGACTAAACACCCCCCTCTGCAACTGGAGCCTGGACTTCCTGACGGCCCACCCCCAGGTGGTAATGGTAGGTAACAACACATCCACCACGCTGATCCTCAACATGGGGCCCCTCAGGGGTGCGTAATCTCCTGTACTCCCTGTTCACTCCTGACTGCACGGCCAGGCACGACTCCAACACCATCATTAAGTTTGCTGATGACACAACAGTGGTAGGCCTGATCACCGACAACGATGAGACAGCCTATAGTGTAGGAGGTCAGAGACCTGACCGTGTGGTGCATGGACAACAACCTCTCCCTCAACGTGATCAAGACAAAGGAGATGATTGTGGACTACAGGAAAAGGAGGAACGAGGACACCCCCATTTTCATCGACAGGGCTGTAGTGGAGTAGGTTGAGAGCTTTAAATTCCTTGGTGTCCACATCACCAACAAAGTAATATGGTCCAAGCACACCAAGACAGTCGTGAAGAGGGCACGACAATGCCTATTCCCGTTCAGGAGACTTAATATTTTTGGCATTGGTTCACAAATCCTCAAAAAGTTCTACAGATGCACCATTGAGAGCATCCTGACTGGTTGCATCACTAACTGGTATGGCAACTGCTTGGCCTCCGACCGCAAGTCACTACAGAGGGTAGTGCGTACGGCCCAGTACATTACTGGGGCCAAGCTTCCTTCCATCCAGGACCTCTATACCAGGTGGTGTCAGAGGAAGGCCCTAAACATTGTCAGCGAGAAGCGGGGTGCCAAGTCCAGGTCCAAGAGGCACCTAAATAGCTTCTACCCCCAAGCCATAAGACTCGTGAACAGCTAATCAAATGGCTACCCAGACTATCTGCAATTTTTTTTTTATATACACTTAACAAAAATATAAGCGCAACATGCAACAATTTCAAAGATTTTATTGAGTTACAGATCGTATAAGGAAATCAGTAAATTGAAATAAATTCTATAGGCCCTAATCTATGGATTTCACATTACTGGGAATACAGATATGCATCTGTTGGTCACAGATACCTTAAAAAAAGGTACAGTGCCTTGCAAAAATATTCATCACCCTTGGCTTTTTTGTATTTTGTTGCATTACAACCTGTAATTTAACTTCTTAGGGAGTGGCAGCAGAGGTGATGGTTTTGGAGAGTCTGGCGTGCCCAAAGTAAAATGCCTGCCACCCAGGCTCAGAAAATAGGATATGCACACAATTAGTACTATTGGATAGGAAACACTCTGAAGTTTCTAAAAGTGTTGACATAATGTCTGTGAGTATAACAGAACTGATATAGCATGCGAAAACCAGAGGAAAATCCATCCGGAAATGCAGTTTTTGGTGACCTTTGCTCTGTTTGACACTCTCCCCATTGACTTCAAGGCAATCCAGCTCCTGGATTGCAGTACCTATTGCTTCCACTAGATGTCAACAGTCTATATACAAATATTGGGAGTGAATGGAGTAAGCAGAACGGATAGGAACAGGAAATGGTAAGGGGACCTGAAATGTCAACAAGTTTTCTCGGGCGCGAGTCTGGGTGCACGCCCCACTTTATTTTACTTATATAACGTTTAGGTGACCATCCGAGTGAAATATTATCGCTAATATTCATAAAAGGATAGCTAAGGATGCATTATAACTGGTATTTGATTTGTTTAGGAAAAGTTTATAGGTATATTTGAACGCGTTCTCTTCACGTTTCAATGGGCGATTCGACGTTGGATTTTCTGAACATAACGCGCCAACCAAACTGAGATTTATGGATATAATAAATGACTTTTTCTAACAAAAGAACCATTGGATGTCTTCGTTGGACACTTGGGAAGCCCTCAGCAGAAGTTCTTCAAAAGGTAAGGGATNGCAGTTTTTGGTGACCTTTGCTCTGTTTGACACTCTCCCCATTGACTTCAAGGCAATCCAGCTCCTGGATTGCAGTACCTATTGCTTCCACTAGATGTCAACAGTCTATATACAAATATTGGGAGTGAATGGAGTAAGCAGAACGGATAAGAACAGGAAATGGTAAGGGGACCTGAAATGTCAACAAGTTTTCTCGGGCGCGAGTCTGGGTGCACGCCCCACTTTATTTTACTTATATAACGTTTAGGTGACCATCCGAGTGAAATATTATCGCTAATATTCATAAAAGGATAGCTAAGGATGCATTATAACTGGTATTTGATTTGTTTAGGAAAAGTTTATAGGTATATTTGAACACGCATTTTTCTCTTTACGTTTCAATGGGCGATTCGACGTTGGATTTTCTGAACATAACGTGCCAACCAAACGGAGATTTATGGATATAATAAATGACTTTTTCTAACAAAAGAACCATTGGATGTCTTCGTTGGACACTTGGGAAGCCCTCAGCAGAAGTTCTTCAAAAGGTAAGGGATTTGTTTTCGCTGTGAAATGTGTTTTGTGTGAACCGCGATGGTTTATGAATTTATGCTACTGGATAAATATTGTAGGTGCTATCCTCAATCAAATGTTGTGCTTTTGCCGTAAAGCCTTTTTGAAATCTGACAACGCTGTGATATTGACAAGAGGCAGAGCTTCTGATGACTATGCAACACTTGTATATTGATAAATGTTTAATAATTCAACTTTTGGATTTTGAATTTGGCGCCTTATATTTCACCGGCGCCCCACTGCTCCCTAAGTAGTTAACTTCTTATGCCTAGGCGTCCCACGTGCAGGACAACTTCCGGTGAAACTGGAGGGCACGCAATTCAAATAAATTATCATACAAATTATGGATATTAAACATTTAGTTACATATTAGTGTCTTATATCGGCTGAAAGTTTAATTTGTGTTAATCTAAATACACTGTCCGATTTACAGTAGCTATTACAGTGAAAGCATGCCATGCGATGTTTGAGAATGGCGCCCCACATCAAAATATTTTTCCACTGGCACAGGTTTCATAAATTCACAAATAGCGATTAAATATTCACTTACTTTTTGAAAATCTTCCTCTGATTTGTCATCCAACGGGTCCCAGCTATACCGTGTAGTGTCATTTTGTTAGACAAAATCCTTCTTTATATCCCAAAATGTCGGTTTAGTTGGCGCCATCGATTTAGGTTATCCACTCATTCAACATGCAGAGAAAGGAATCCGAAAATCTACCCCTAAACTTTGTTTCAACAAGTCTAAATAAGTTTCTATTTACTCCTCAGATACCATAAAATGTAATCAAACTTTAATATTTCTTACGGAAAGAAGTATGTTCAATAGGAAACCAATTTTTAGCAGGTGCGTGGCGCACGCAAACACAAACACTAATTTCTAAGACTTTTACAAGTGTCCCTGCACTAAAACGGATATATCTTCGTTTTTGAAGTTACAAGCCTAAATTGGTGAAGCCCAAATTGGTGAAGTGAAATGAAAAAAATGACATGTTAAAAAACAAAATACGTAAAGTTGGTGCGTGCATATGTACTCATCCCCTTTGCTATGACGCCCCTAAATAAGATCTGGTGCAACCAATTACCTTCAGCAATGACATAATTAGTTAAATAAAGTCCACCAGTGTGCAATATAACTGTCACATGATCTCAGTATATACTATACATCTGTTCTGAAAGGCCACAGAGTCTGCAACACCACTAAGTAAGGGGCACCACCAAGCAAGCGGCACCATGAAGACCAAGGAGCTCTCCAAACAGGTCAGGGACAACGTTGAGGAGAAGTACAGATCAGGGTTGGTTAAAAAAATATCAGAAACTTTGAACATCCCACGGAGCACCATTAAATCCGTTATTGAAAATGGAAAGAATATGGCACCACAACAAACCTGCCAAGAGAGGGCCGCCCTCCAAAACTCATGGACCAGGCAAGGAGGGAATTAATCAGAGAGGAAAACAAAGACACCAAAGATAACCCTGAAGGAGCTGCAAAGCTCCAAAGAGGAGATTGGAGTATCTGCCCATAGGACCACTTCAAGCCATACACTCCACAGAGCTGGGTTTTAAAAGCCATTGCTTAAAGAAAAAAAATAAGCAAACACGTTCGGTGTTCGCCAAAAGGCATGTGGGAGACACCCCAAACATATGGAAGAAGGTACTCTGGTCAGATGAGACAAAAATTGAACTTTTTGTCCATCAAGGAAAACGCAATGTCTGGCGCAAACCCAACACCTCTCATCTTCTCGAGAACACCACCATGCTGTGGGGACGTTTTTCATCGGCAGGGACTGGGAAACTGGTCAGAATTGAACTAATTATGGATGGCGCTAAATACAGGGAAATTCTTGAGGGAAACCTGTTTCAGTCTTCCAGAGATTTGAGACTGGGACGGAGGTTCACCTTCCAGCAGGACAAGGACCCTAAGCATACTGCTAAAGCAACACTCGAGTGGTTTAAGGGGAAACATTTAAATGTCTTGGAATGGCCTAGTCAGTATCATCGCAGTACCAATTTAGAATCTGTGGTATGACTTAAATATTGCTGTTCACCAGCGGAACCCATCCAACTTGAAGGAGCTGGAGCAGTTTTGCCTTGAAGAATTAGCAAAGATTCCAGTGGCTAGATGTGCCAAGCTTATAGAGACATACCCCAAGAGACATGCAGCTGTATTTGCTGCAAAAGGTGGCTCTACAAAGTATTGACTTTGGGGGGGGGGGAGAATAGCTATGCATGCTCAAGTTTTCTGTTTTTTTTGTCTTACTTCTTGTTTGTTTCACAATAAAACATATTTTGCATCTTCAAAGTGGTAGGCATGTTGTGTATATCAAATGATACAAACCCCCCAAAAATCTATTTTCATTCCAGGTTGTAAGGCAACAAAATAGGGAAAATGCCAAGCGGGTGAACGCTTTCACAAGCCAAGGTAGGGGCGTGGATCAGAAAACCAGTCAGTATCTGGTATGACCACCATTTGCCTCATCCAGCGTGACACATCTCCTTTGCATGGAGTTGATCAGGTTGTTGATTGTAGGCTGTGGAATGTTGTCCCACTCCTCTTCAATGGTTGTGCGAAATTGCTGGATATTGGCGGGAACTAGAACACACTGTCGTACACGTCGATCCATAGCATTCCAAACATGCTCAACGGGTGACATGTCTGATGAGTATGCAAACCATGGAAGAACTGTAATATTTTCTGCTTCCAGGAGTTTTGTACAGATCCTTGTGACATGGGACTGTGCATTGTCATGCTGAAACATGAGGTGATTGTTGCTGATGAATGGCCTCAGGATCTCATCACGGTATATCTATTCAAATTTCTGTCGATAAAATTCAATTGTGTTGGTTGTCTGTAGCAGTTTCATCAGCTGTCCAGGTCACTGGTCTCAGATGTTCTTCAGGTGAAGAAGCCGGATGTGAAGATCCTTGGCTGGCATGGTTACACGTGGTCTGCGGTTGTGAGGCCGGTTGGACGTACTGCAAAATTCTCTAAAACAACGAGGCGGCTTATGGTAGAGAAATTAACATTACATTCTCTGACAACATCTCTGGTGGACACTCTTGCAGTCAGCATGCCAACTGCACGCTCCCTCCAAACTTGAGACATCTGTGGCATTATGTTGTGTGACAAAACTGCACATTTTAGAGTGGCCTTATATTATCCCCAGCACAAGGTGCACCTGTGTAATAATCATGCTGTTTAATCAGCTTCTTGATATGTCACACCTGATTGGATTATCTTGGCAAAGGATAAATGTTCACTAAAAGGGATGTAAAAAATGTGTGCACAATATTTGAGCAAAATACACTTTTTGTGAGTATGGAACATTTCTGGGATCTTTTATTTCAGCTCATAAAACATGGGACCAAGACTTTACATTTTGCGTTTATATTTTTGTTTAGTATAGTGAAGGTTAAACAAATCAAGATGGGTCGATAGTTGTTTTTAGATCCCACCTCCAGTGCACAGACATGAAATGGCAACTGCCTCCTCCCTTGTATACTTAATGACTTTCAATGCATACCTTCGCTGCATCTTAGGTTCCCTTGTGGTTGGATAAACGCTAGGCCCAGATGTAACATATGGTCTGCCACAGACTTTTGTTACGTTTTCATTGTGGGGAGCTACTGGAATAGAAAAACATTGTGATATATACGTATACTGTAGTCTTGCTGGGCCGAATACATATCCTTTTCATTCAATAGCACCATACAGAAGTAGCAATTAGAGAAGGTGCTGAGATAACTCTCTGGCTTTGATTATGTCCACATGGCAGGTCCAACCTTCAGAGTGTCCATTAACACCTATTTTAGCCAATGAGGGAGCTGGCAGGTTGTAGGTGAGACAACTCAACAGCCAATAAGATTGCCTGGATACCTGTGGTGAGATCCTACATTGTTCTTGTTTACCCCTCATAAGTCAAAATGACACATTGCTCCGCAACTGAGCACATATATTGTTGGAATGTGTGTGGTGTGTGTGTGTTTTGTGTGTGTGTGTGTGTGTGTGTGAGATAATTGGTTTGACATAGCTGTGAAAAGTAGGCTTGATTACCAAAAAGGCAGAGACAGCCTACATGGAGGAGGTGAGGGCCCTGGCAGAGTGGTGCCAGGAAAATAACCTCAACATCAACAAAACGAAGGAGCTGATCGTGGACTTCAGGAGATGGCCATGAACTTTGACAAGCCATGAGTTGTGTCAGTCATGGGAAAAACCAAGGTCCGTAACTTCTTGGACATGGATTAATTGAACAATTGCACTTTATAATCTAGGGGTTTGGTACACCTGCCATTACAAACTGACTGAGGGAGCAGAAGTTACAGCAGCATTCCATTGTGGTAGGATTTAGATTAGATTGTGATCCCCATTAGCCAACGCCAATGGCGACAGCTCATCTTCCTGGGGTCCGACATATAACAAGAAAATACATTACAGACAAAACTATTTTACAATTTACATAAAGTACCAGTCAAAAGTTTGGACACACCTACTCATTCAAGGGTTTTTCTTTATTTTTACTATTTTCTACATTGTAGAATACTTGTGAAGACATCAACACTATGAAATAACACATATGGAATCAGTTAGTAACCAACAAATCAAAATATACTTTATATTTGAGATTCTTCAAAGTAGCCACCCTTTGCCTTGATATCAGCTTTGCACACTCTTGGCATTCTCTCAACCAGCTTCATGAGGCAGTCACCTGGAATGCCTTGTTAAAAGTTAATTTGTGGAATTTCTTGTGTGGGCCAAGAAACACGAGCAATTTACATTAGACCGGTGTAAATCTGTCCTTTAGTCTGATGAGTCCAAATTTGTGATATTTTGTGAGATGCAGAGTAGGTGAACGGATGATCCCTGCATGTGTGGTTCCTACCATGAAGCATGGAGGAGGAGGTGTGATGGTCTGGTGGTGCTTTGCTGGTGACAATGTCAGTGATTTATTTAGAATTCAAGGCACACTTAACCAGCATGGCTACCACAGTCTTCTGCAGCGATACCCCATCCCATCTGGTTTGGGATTAGTGGGACTATCATTTGCTTTTCAATGGGACAATGACCCAAAACACACCTCCAGGCTGTGTAAGGGCTATTTGACCAAGAAGGAGAGTGATGGAGTGCTGCATCAGATAACCTGGCCTAAAAAAATCTGCCGACTACAACCCAATTGAGATGGTTTGGGATGATTTGGATTGCAGAGTGAAGGAAAAGCAGCCAACAAGTGCTCAGCATATGTGAGAATTCCTTCAAGACTTTTGGAAAAGTATTCCTCATAAAGCTGGTTGAAAGAATACCAAGAGTGTGCAAAGCTGTCATCAAGGCAAAGGTTGAATACTTTGAAGCGTCTCAAATATAAAATATATTTTGACTTGTTTAACACTTCTTTGGTTACTACATGATTCCATATATGTTGTTTCATAGTTTTGATGTCTTCACTATTATTCTACAACAGGGGGGGGGGCAAAGTACGGCCCGCCGGTCACTTCAATCCGGCCCGCGAAGTCCCCAATTTCATGGTATCCAATTGGTAGTATAGTCTTGTCCCATTGCTGCAACTCCCGTACGGACTCGGGAGAGGCAAAGGTCGCGAACCGTGCATCCCGAAACACGACCCAGCCAAGCCGCACTGCTTTCTGATACAATGCCCGCTTAACTCGGAAGCCAGCCACACCAATGTGTCGGAGGATGCACCGTACACCTGGTGACCGTGTCAGCGTGCATGCACCCGGTGTCAAAGCCGGTGTGTGTAGCTGGTGTAAAAGTCAGGCGCAGGAAAGCAGGGATGAGTGAACAACGTATTTAATAAAATACGGAAAAAGGATAACAAATCCAACGTGCCCTTAAACACACGGGCGAAATAACCAGCCGTAATAAAACCGACAAAGAACAACAAACAATCACGCACAAAAAACATGGGGAAAACAGAGGGTTAAATAATGAACATGAAACCGGGTGTGTAAAACAAAGACAAAACAAATGGAACATGAAAAATGGATCGGCGATGGCCAGTGACGTCGACCGCCGAAAACCACCCGTACAAAGAGAGGGACCGACTTAGGCGGAAGTCGTGACACCCGGCCCGCCACAGGAGTCGTTAGAGCGCGATGTGACAAGGATATCTCGGCCTGACAAATTCTCTCCTAACCCAGACGGCGCTGGGCTAATTGTGTGCCGCCTCATTGGTCTCCCAGTCACGGCCAGCTGTGACACAGCCTGGGATTGAACCCAGGTCTGTAGTGATGCCTCAAGCACTGCGAAGCTGTGCCTTAGACCGCTGCGCCACTTTGGAGGCCCCTGCAAATTGATTTTAACAAACGATTTGTCCCCCCAAAAATGCGTCCCTCCGTTGAATTTCAAAATCCCGATGTGGGCCTCGTGCCAAAAGGTTTGCCCACCCCTGTTCTACAACAACAACAAAAAAATAAAACAAAGAAAAATCCTTGATTGAGTAGGTGTGTCCAAACTTTTGACTGGTACTGTACATTTAAAAACATTAACCTAGACATTACAGACTTACATGTATACATAATTTACTACATATACATATGCCTTAACTAAGTTGACTATGTCAGATAGGGCATTATCAGATTCGAAGTCTGGTCAGCTCAGATCAATTTGGGAAGACTAGAACGGAATCGGTGACTATTGATTGCTGCTAAAATTCAGTCATGATTCATACATGTATTTTTTTAACATAACACAAAATTAAAGGCTGCTGGTAAATTAGCCATGAGTGAAACTTACGTTTTAAGGAGAGAGAGCAGTAGAACGAGTCGGTGACTATTGATTGCTGATAAGGTGACTACACTTCAGTCATCATTGAACAACAAGGTGCAACATAATGCAACATAACACAGCATTATGTTGCACACACCTAACATACCACAAAATTAAAGGCTGCTGGTACAATTAGCCATAAATGAAACCTATATTTTTAGAACAGAGAGCAGACAGTTTTAATAGTGCCAAGATTAAGATACAAGTTTGAGACAATGTCACATAGGTTTAAGAGAACTTCACACCTTAAAAGTGATTTATATCATTTTGGAGCCATTTTCCATTTGATTACTGATGTAATCATGTTATCAAAGCTTTTTGTAACACGCAACATACAGTGCGGGGGCCTTATCAAAACCAAAATTATTTGTGAGAACTCGTACAATCCCTGGATGGGTAATACCTTGGTTGCACCGTCCAGTGCCATGGGGCATTCCCAGAAACGCACTACAGTATGAGACACAGCAAACAATTGCTGAATTGTCTCTCACCATCCACCCACATGGCTGACAGCAAGATCATTGGAGGATATTAAGAGACATGCCTCTGTTTTTTGGGGCTACCTCTACCCCCACCCACCCCCCCTCAAGCCGATGTCTCCATCATGCACTACTCCATCACCTGGTGTTGAGTGTAGCTGCCGTTGCAAAGCTGGGAACACGCTGATAAACACAGGCTTTTGGCAAGAGAATGAGGGATAATGTACTGTGTGCTCCACTACTGACAGTGTTTTAGAAAGGTATGGCATTGTTGCGGCCTGAGTAACCATGATGATGGGTAAAAGTAGAACAAGACATTTAAATGTTTCCCCTTAAACCACTCGAGTGTTGCTTTAACATTATGCTTAGGGTCATTGTCCTGCTGGAAGGTGAACCTCCGTCCCAGTCTCAAATCTCTGGAAGACTGAAACAGGTTTCCCTCAAGAATATCCCTGTATTTAGCGCCATCCATCATTCGTTCAATTCTGACCAGTTTCCCAGTCCCTGTCGATAAAAAACATCCCCACAGCATGATGCTGCCACCACCATGCTTCACTGTGGGGATGATGTTCTCGGGATAGTGAGAGGTGTTGGGTTTGCGTCAGACATAGCGTTTTCCTTAATGGCAAAAAAGCTCAATTTTAGTCTCATCTGACCAGAGTACCTTCTACATGTTTGGGGAGTCTCCCACATGCCTTTTGGCGAACACCAAAGGTGTTTGCTTATTTTTCTCTTTAAGCAATGGCTTTTTTCTGGCCACTCTTCCATAAAGCCTAGCTCTGTGGAGTGTACGGCTTAAAGTTGTCCTATGGGGAGATACTCCAATCTCCACTGTGGAGTTTTGCAGCTCCTTCAGGGTTATCTTTGGTCTCTTTGTTGCCTCTCTGATTAAGTCCCTCCTTGCCTGGTCCCTGAGTTTTGGTGGGCTGCCCTCTCTTGGCAGGTTTGTTGTGGTGGCATATTCTTTCCATTTTTAAATAATGGATTTAATGGTTCTCTGTGGGATGTTCAAAGTCTCTGATATTTTTTTATAACCCAACCCTGATCTGTACTTCTCCACAGCTTCGTCCCTGACCTGTTGAGACAGCTCCTTGGTCTTCATGGTGCCGCTTACTTGGTGGTACCCCTTGCTTAGTGGTGTTGGAGACTCTGTGGCCTTTCAGAACAGGTGTACATCTGCTGAGATCATGTGACAGATCATGTGACACTTAGATTGCACACAATTAGTTATAAAGTCCACCTATGTGACTTCTGAAGGTAATTGGTTGCACCAGATCTTATTTAGGGGATTCATATCAAAGGAGGTGAATACATATGCACAAACCATATGTATTCACAAACAAGTCCTTTTTAAAATTTCACTTCACCAATTTAGACTATTTTGTGTATGTCCATTACATGAAATCCAAATAAAAATCAAAATAAATTACAGGTTGTAATGCAACAAAATAGAAAAAATGCCAAGGGGGATGAATACTTTTGCAAGGCACAGTATGTCTTCAGCTGTACTGTGGAAAGAGGCTTTCTCAACAGTACTGCTGGCTCATGGAATCACCAGTGCTATATTCAGGCTTTGGCCTGTTTTTGCTATATATTCGTTGGCAGTGATGATAGTAAGACCGCCGGTCTGCTCTATAGCAGCTGTCCAGCCTCAGGCTACCACATTAATCTTATAGAACTAAGTCAGGCCTTGGCAGCCACCTCCTCTCTCCTTCTCTCTCTCTCTCTCTCTTTCTCTCTCTCTCTTACACACACCAGACTTTTAGAGTAGGTGGGAAATGTATAAAGTTGTCAGTAATATTCATGGTCATGCTGCTCAAGTGCTTTATTGTGTATAAAAGTGAGGTGGAGGCAGCTGACTACTGTTCCTTCGTGGTCAGAGTGTGTCTTTCTTTGTGGACTCTCCAACGTGAGTTTGTGTGTGTGTCTGCACGATGACCCAGTTAGGGTTGCTGAGTCTACTGAAAGCTATTTCCCCCATAATACAAAGATGATCCCTGAAGAATGCACTTGTTCATCGCACCACATGGATTTACACTAGAAATTCCAGGTCTCTAGGAACCCCACTTCAAGCCAATGACGTATCTTTTGGACATCAACACTCTAACAGTCTAACAGGTAACAATACAATATGAAAATCTAAATATTTAAAAGAACATAATATAATTTGTATTAGTTTATTTAGCTTATTTATTTGTTTTATTAGTCAATGGCGCCGAAGGAGATGGCAGCCGTTTTACAGGCTCCTAACCAATTGTGCTATTTTGTTGTTTGTTTGTAACTTATTTTGTAGAAAATGTTTCTGCCACCATCTCTTATGACCAAAAAGAGCTTCTGGATATCAAAACATTGATTACTCACCTCGAACAGAATTATTTTTTTTTCTTTAACTTCTTAGGGAGCGGCTGCATAGGTGACGGTTTTGGAGAGTCTGGTGTGCCCAAAGTAAAATGCCTGCCACTTTATTAATTTATGCTAATGCAGAAATATTAGAGGTGCTATCCTCAAACAATCAAATGTTGTGCTTTCGCCGTAAAGCCTTTTTGAAATCTGACAACGCTGTGATATTGCCAAGAAGCAGAGCTTCTGATGACTATGCAACACTTGTATATTGATGAATGTTTAATAATTCAACTTTTGGATTTTGAATTTGGCGCCTTACATTTCACCGGGTAGCTAGCACCCCACTGCTCCCTAAGTAGTTAAGGAAGTCTCAAGGTTTTGCTCGCCTGAGGCAGAGTATCTCATGATAAGCTGTAGACCACACTATTTACTTTAGGGCTCCCGAGTGGCGCAGCAGTCTAAGCCACTGCATTTCAGTGCTAGAGGCATTACTACAGACTCAAATCAAATCAAAATCTAATTTTATTGGTCACATACACGTTATTGCGAGTGTAGCGAAATGCTTGTGCTTCTAGTTCTGACAGTGCAGCAATATCTAACAAGTAATATCTAATAATTCCATAACAAATACCTAATGCACACAAATCTATGTAAAGGAATGGAATAAGAACATATAAATATGGATGAGCAATGTCAGAGCGGCATAGGCTAAGATGCATTAGATAGTATAGAATACAGTATATATACATATGAGATGAGTAAAGCAATGATATGTAAACATTATTAAAGTGTCTAGTGTTCCATTTATTAAACTGTCCTGGAGGGCAGGTCGTTTGTTCCCGTTGATGCGTTGTGCCGAGTGAACCACCCTCTGGAGAGCCCTGCGGTTGTGGGCGGTGCAGTTGTCGTACCAGGCAGTGATACAGCTCAACAGGATTTTCTCAATTGTGCATCTGTAAAAGTTTGTGAGGGTTTTAGGTGACAAGCTGTTGCGCCTTCTTCACCACACTGTCTGTGTTGGTAGACCATTTCAGTTTGTCAGTGATATGTACACCGAGGAACTTAAAACTTTAAACCTTCTCCACTGCTTTCCCGTCGATGTGGATAGGGGGGTGCTCCCTCTGCTGTTTCCTGAAGTCCATGATCATCACGACCCTGGTTCGATTCCAGGCTGTATCACAACCGGCTGTGATTGGGAGTCCCATAGGGCGGCACACAATTGGCCCAGCGCTGTCTGAGTTAGGTTTTGGTCAGGGTAGACCGTCATTGTAAATAAGATTTGTTCTTAACTGAATTGCCTAGTTAATTAAAGGTTAAATAAAATAAATAAATAAATAAATAAAAATGTACCTAGAGAGTTTATCTATATTTCTCGTAGTTGTCTATTTAACCACCACAAACCGATGCTGGCACAAAAACCGCACTCCACAAGCTGTATAAAGCCATGAGCAAAAAATAAATGCTCATCCAGAGGCGGTGCTCCTAGTGGCCGGGGACTTTAATGCAGGGAAGCGTAAATTTTCCTCATTTCGACAAGCATGTTACGTGTGCAACAAGAGGGGAAAAAAACTCTAGACCACATTTACTCCACACACAGAGACATGTACAAAGCTCTCCCTCGACCTCCATTTGGCAAATCTGATCATAATTCTATCCTCCTGATTCCTGCTTACAAGCAAAAACTAAAGCAGGAAGTACCAGTCACTCGCTCAATACGGAAGTGGTAAGCTACAGCACTGTTTTGCTAGCACAGACTGGAAGATGTTCCAAGACTCATCTGATGGCATTGAGGATTATACCACATCAGTCACCTTCTTCATCAATAAGTATATCGATGACATTGTCCCCACAGTGACCGTACATAAAGTACATACCCCAACCAGAAGCCAAGGATTTCAGTCAACATCTGGACTGAGCTAAAGGGTAGAGCTGCCGCTTTCAAGGAGCGGGACTCTATCATGGACGCTTATAAGAAATCCTGCTATGCCCTCAGACGAACCATCAAACAGGCAAAGCATAAATACAGGACTAAGATTGAATCCTACTACACCGGCTCCGACGCTCGTCGGATGTGACAGGGCTTGCAAATTATTACGGACTACAAAGGGAATCCCATCCGTGAGCTGACCAGTGACACAACCGTACCAGAAGAGCTAAATGACTTCTATGTGCGCTATGAGGCAAGCAACACTGAAGCATGCATGAGAGCACCAGCTGTTTCGGACGACTGTGTGATCACACTTGCTGTAGCCGATGTGAGTAAGACCTTTAAACAGACGGATTACCAGGACGTGTTCTCCGATTATGCGCTGGCCAACTGGCAAGTGTCTTCACTGACATGTTCAACCTGTCCCTGGCCAAGTCTGTAATACCTACATGTTTCTAGCAGACCACCATAGTCCCTGTGCACAAGAACACCATGGTAACCTGCCTAAATGAATACAGAACCATAGCACTCACGTCTGTAGCCATGAAGTAACTTTGAAAGGCTGGTCATGGCTCACATCAACTCCATCTTCCCAGAAGCACTACACCAACTCCAATTTCCATACCGCCCCAACAGATCCACAGATGGCACAATCTCTATTGCACTCAACACTGCCCTTTCCCACCTGGACAAAAGGAACACCAATGTGAGAATTCTGTTCATTGACTTCAGCTCAGCGTTCAACACCATAGTGCCCTCAAGGCTTATCACTAAGCTAAGGCACAAATCCTCAAAAAGTTTTACAGCTGCACCATCGAGAGCATCCTGACTGGTTTCATCACCGGCTGGGATGGCAACTACTCAGCCTCCGACCGCAAGGCACTACAGAGGGTAGTGCGTACAGCCCAGTACATAACTGGGGCCAAGCTTCCTGCCATCCATGACCTCTATACTAGGCGTTGTCAGAGGAAGGCCCTAAAAATTGCCAAATACTCTAGCCACCCTAGTCATAGACTGTTCTATCTGCTGCCTCACGGCAAGGTCCAAAGGTCTAGGTCTAGGTCCAAAAGTCTAGGTCCAAAAGGCTTCTTAAATGGCTTCTTAATAGCTCGTCATTGTTATTTTATTGTTGCTCTTTTATTTTTTACTTCAGTTTATACAGTCAATATTTTTCTTAACTCGAAAATGGTATATCATACACTGCAGTTGAAGTCCAATGTGAAAGTCATTCTGCTTTGAAAGTTTATACACTTTTGAGAAAATGGCCCTTGAATGTTTTGGTACACCTACTGGAGAGCTCAACTTTGTCTACACCCATTCAGCATCGTTCACACCCTCTTAAGCCTTAGCCCCACCCATCTCTTTAAGGATTCACATGCCTGCATCCGCAATGGCTCCACGGTCAAACAACCACCCCTCATCACTGTCAAACGCTCCCTAATACACTTCCGCAAGCAGGCCTTTCTAATCGACCTAGCCCGGGTATCCTGGAAGGATATTGACCTCATCCCGTCAGTCGAGGATGCCTGGTTGTTCTTTAAAAGTAATTTCCTCACCATCTTAAATAAGCATGCCTTTTTTTAAAAATGTAGAACTACGAACAGATATAGCCCTTGGTTCACTCCAGACCTGACTGCCCTCGACCAGCACAAAAACATTCTGTGGCGGACTGCACTAGCATCGAATAGTCCCCGCGATATGCATCTTTTCAGGGAAGTCAAGAACCAAGACACACAGTCAGTCAGGAAAGCAAAGGCTAGCTTTTCAAACAGAAATTTGCATCCTGTAGTTCTAACTCCAAAACGTTTTGGGACACTGTAAAGTCCATGGAGAAAAAGAGCACCTCCTCCCAGCTGCCCACTGCACTGAGGCTAAGTAACACTGTCACCAGCGAAAAGCATTTCTCTACGGCTGGCCATGCTTTCCTCCTGGCTACTCCAACCCCGGTCAACAGCTCCGCACCCTCCGTAGCTACTTGCCCAAGCCTCCCCAGCTTCTCCTTCACCCAAATCCAGATAGCAGATGATCTGAAAGAGCTGCAAAACCTGGACCCGTACATATCAGCTGGGCTAGACAATCTGGACCCTCTCTTTCTAAAATTATCCGATGCCATTGTTGCAACCCCTATTACCAGTCTGTTCAACCTCTCTTCCGTATCGTCCGAGATCCCTAAAGATTGGATAGCTGCCGCGGTCATCATGGAAAGCTGCCGCGGACACTCTAGACCCAAACTGTTATAGACCTATATCCATCCTGCCCTGCCTTTCTAAAGTATTCGAAAGCCAAGTTAACTTCTTAGGGAGCGGCAGGTGAGGTGACGGTTTTGGAGAGTCTGGCGTGCTCAAAGCAAAATGCCTGCCACTCAGGCTCAGAAAATAGGATATGCACATAATTAGTACTATTGGATAGGAAACACTCTGAAGATTCTAAAAGTGTTAACATAATGTCTGTGAGTATAACAGAACTCATTTAGCAGGCAAAAACCCGAGAAAAAAACATCCGGAAATCAGTTTCTGGTGACCTTTGGCTCTGTTAGACACACTCCCTATTGAATCCATTTGTTACCAGGACTGAGACTGCAGTACCTATGGCTTCCACTAGATGTCAGCAGTCTATATACAAAGACTCAGGGAGATTGGAATAAGCAGAACGAATAGGTACAGGAAATGGCATGGGGACCTGAAATGTCAACAAGTTTTCGGGCGCGAGTCTGGCTGGCGCGCCCCACTTTATTTTACTTATATAAGGTATAGGTGACCATCCGAGTGAAATATTATCGCTAATATTCATAAAAGGATAGCTAAGGATGCATTTTAACTGGTATTTGATTTGTTTAGGAAAAGTTTATAGGTATATTTGAACGTGTTCTCTTCACGTTTCAATGGGCGATTCGACGTTGGATATTCTGAACATAACGCGCCAACCAAACTGAGATTTATGGATATAATAAATGACTTTTTCTAACAAAAGAACCATTGGATGTCTTCGTTGGACACTTGGGAAGCCCTCAGCAGAAGTTCTTCAAAAGGTAAGGGATTTGTTTTCGCTGTGAAATGTGTTTTGTGTGAACCGCGATGGTTTATTAATTTATGCTAATGCAGAAATATTGGAGGCGCTACCCTCAAACAATCAAATGTTGTGCTTTCGCCGTAAAGCCTTTTTGAAATCTGACAATGCTGTGATATTGCCAAGAAGCAGAGCTTTTGATGACTATGCAACACTTGTATATTGATGAATGTTTAATAATTCAACTTTTGGATTTTGAATTTGGCGCCTTGCATTTCACCGGGTAGTGCCCCACCACTCCGTAAGTAGTTAATAAACAGATCACTGACCATTTCGAATCCCACCGTACCTTCTCCGCTGTGCAATCTGGTTTCCGAGCTGGTCACTGGTGCACCTCAGCCACGCTCAATGTACAAATCGATATCATAACCACCATCGATAAAAGACAGTACTGTGCAGCCGTCTTCATTGACTTGGCCAAGGCTTTCGACTCTGTAAATCACCGTATTCTTATCGGCAGACTCAACAGCCTTGGTTTCTCAAATGACTGCCTCGCCTGGTTCACCAACTACTTCTCAGACAGAGTTCAGTGTGTCAAATCGGAGGGCCTGTTTTCCTGACCTCTGGCAGTATCTATGGGGGTACCACAAGGTTCAATTCTCGGGCCGACTCTTTTCTCTGTATATATCAACGATGTCGCTCTCGCTGCGGGTGATTCCCTGATCCACCTCTATGCAGACGACACCATTCTGTATACATCTGACCCTTCTTTGGACACTGTGCTAACAACCCATTCAGCATTCTTCACATCCTCTTAAGCTTTAGCCCCACCCAGCTCTTTAAGGATTCACATGTGAGGCCATGTACTAAACAACAGAATATTTCAAGACTAAAGGCTGGTTTATACTACGGGTGTGTTTGTAAATTCAATCTGGAGTGCCAGAGTCTGCTCAGAGTGCGTTCTGGCCGTTCGTAAACTCAAAGCTTTGTCAGATTGGCCTTTCGTAAATTCAGAGTGTTTTGCTCTTGGAGCGTTCAGAGGGCACACTGGACGCTTTGGCCAAAGAGTTGGGTTGATCCGAGCGTTCTGACCTAATAACAGCAGTCAAGCACCCAAGCTGGATAACATTGTCTAGCTTGCTAGCTACTTCCAGACTTGAGGGAAAAGCTCAATCTGACCATTTTACTCGCCCTAGCAGAGTTGGTTAGGCTGTTTTTATGTTATCCAGAGTGTTGGTGACTGCAACTGTGCTGCTGGCAACAATTTAATTACGCTTTTTTGCCAACATCTGTCATGGATGCCATGGTTGCCTTAGTTTGAAGATGTAATCCGGAGACAGACATTTTATATTACAGCCATCTGTGTCTTCTCTTTTCGACTCCGTCTGCATATTTGCAATCAAATGCCATAATTTTCTCCATCTCCTTAGCTTTCATACTCTAATTCCACAGTGCATTTCATTCATTTCAAAACTTGGTCCCCTAGAAAGTGGAAAGCAACACCTTTGCAGTTCTACTACGTGATATCATTAAAAGAAACAGCGTTAGAAAGGATTACTTACACATAATGACCAGCTCATGTTATAGACAGACCAATCCGAACTCATCTCTCGGCATGTCCAGCCCATTCATTATCTCCACCAATCATGCTAGCGGGAAAGGTCCTGTCTTTTTCTGTGGATAAACCAACTAGGCTCATAATTAGCATTTCCAGATGGCATACACGTTTGTTATTAAGGCACATGAAAGTTCCCATGTTCCAGAAGGCATTTCTGCCAAAAAATGCATTTTGATAAAAAATAAAAGTTTACATTCAAATGGCTCTCCTGTGAAGTAGTGACGCGCAATCTACTGTAGTTTCCTGAAATGAGTTACATTTAACTCTGTTTTGTTTGTAGCTACATCTAGTTTGGCCAGAGTTGTGTCAAGTGACTCTGTTTCACACTGACTGTGGTGTATGCAGAAAGTGAAAAATCACTTTTTCCAACTGATCTGTCGATAGCACCTGCTAAAATCAGGGCATCAATGGTGTTGAGAAAAATAGCAAAACTTTTGTAGTTTTTGATGGCTAATGTTATGAATTTCAAAAACGGTGCGGTAGAACACATACTGAGCAGCTCACATTATAAACAGAAGCTTGCTTCATGGCAGACCAATCCAAATTCATCTCCCGGCATGTCCAGCCTATCCATTATCGGGAATGTTCCTGTTTCTTTCCTTGGCTAAACCAACTAGGCTCATAATTTAACAATTTTATTTGTGTTTACAGATGGAATACAAGTTTGTCATTAAGGCACATGAAAGTTCATGTTCCAGAAGGCATTTCTGCCCAAAAATGTTTACGTTCAAATGCCTCTCCTGTGAAGTAGTGACGTGCAACATACGCCTAGTTTCCTGAAACGAGTCAAATTTGGAATACCAAAAAAAAAAAAAAACACTACAATTCACGAATTAAATCCATCACAAATAACGCTATTATAATTTGTTTTTACCAGATCTTAAGTAACAATATGGATATAAGAAAATGTATTAAAAATGAACAGCATATTTTAGGTTGTATTATGTTACTAGTCTTTGCTTAGTAGCCTGGGTGTGGAGCGCATGGACAGTGGGTATTCTTGGAAGAAGTGATATTTTGAAATAGAGCTCACCACTTAAATTTTGAGAGTTGGCAAAGGTAAACGTTTTAAAAATCTAAATGTGACTCTGTAGGAGGATTTGTAACAGTAACATTTTGGTGCTCCGTTTCCCTACCTCAATTAATAATATTGTCACCGATCAGACTGTTGTCAATTTAATCCTGTCTTTCAGCTAACTCTAATATTATATGTGTAAAATTTGTTTCAATATAGGTAAGGTGCAGTTTCGATTTCCCATCAGCTGCACAGGCTGACTGGTGGTGAATGACTGGCGTTGAATAATGGGCGGGGGGGGGGGGGATGACATAGAAATGGGGGTTATTAAGGTTTTGTATAATTTCAGCCAGTAGTTTTGAAAGTAGTGCTCACGAGCCAAAACGGGTGCCCAAAAATGTTGCACAATTGTACTACCTCATCCATTCCATATGATATGTTACGTCCTGCAATCATAAAATATATATTTTTTCATATGATATGTTAAGAATCCAATTTGTACAACATGAAACGTATTTTTTGTGCTTAAGATACTGTTCAATCTCCTTAAAACGGGTTATAACACATTCTGTTAGTGATATCTAAATTCTAAAAACATATGTGTGTTAAATAGATTTAGAAAAATTTAAGGATGGAGGACAAAAAATGTCTGAGTAATTAAAATGTTTATTTTGTTTTGCATCAACATGTTGCTCTTGGCACTTCTAGTGTTAAAAGGAATGGGCTGGTGTGAGGCATGGTAGAAACTCCCTCAATCTCCACTGTTTATTCATCTTGGTTGGAAAGCGGTAAAAGTGGTAGCAGCACTATTTATTTCCCCCCAGAAACGACCTTGAATCCCTGGTTTCACCAATCCACTGTATTTCAATCCATGACTTGGAGTGAGCAAGTGTACACTTCATGGAGAAGGGTATAGGGAATTGGAACAGAGCCAGACACTCAAGTTACATAGAAATGAAAAAGGGGGAGGTTAGGGTTGGGAGGGACTATGAGAAAGCACTTTATATAGGGTGGTAATAGACTTTTTCAACGTCAGCATGTTTTCAGGAGGTAGATTAGATTTTTCTGTTTAAATGTTATTCTGAATGGGCTGAAAATGATAGATACCTTTAAATAAAGTAATGTTTCCCACCTTTTACAAATGAATTAGAATGGTATTTGGCACAAGACAACACCCCTTGCCCCCGCTCACCCACACCTCCCCGGTATAAGGTGTGGCGAATAAATATATTATTGTATTTTTCTTCTTCGTTTAAGCGGTAAGGGAATATGATCATACAAGTAAACATCACACTCGGGGAAATTAAGTAGAGATTAGAGCCTCCTTCCGCACGGACACACTGAAATCTGTGTGTTTGTGTATGTGTGCGTGTACGAAAGGTGACAGTGTGAACTTGTGGCTGAGTCTCCTGATAACTTTTCTCCTGTCGCATTTCGCAAACAGTCCCTCTACCTACACCCCCCACCTCCCCACACCCTGCTCCCCTCCACACACACAACCACACACCGACACATACATACACACATTAGTGATGTGCAGTTCAGCTGATTGTTCACTTGCACTGCTCGCAATTGCTATTAACCCATCCGCAACCACCCAAATATATTTGATAAAGTGTAAATCTGAGGCCCGCACCCGACTGAGGATAATAGTGGGCGATATTGCCACTCCTATATGCTATATCTTCAATTTAAGCCTACTAGAAAGTGTGTGCCCTCATGCCTGGATAAAAGAAAACGTCATTCCGCTACCTAAAAATAGTAAGCTCCTTTTACTGACTCAAATAGCCAACCAATCAGTCTGTTACCAACCCTTAGTAAACCTTAATTTACTGTATTTCACAGTAAACAAATTGACAACAGACTTTCAGCATGGTTATAGGGAAGGACATTCAACAAGCACAGCACTTACACAAATGACTGATGATTGGCTGAGAGAAATTGATGAGAAAAAGATTGTGGAGGCTGTTTTGCTAGTCTTCAGTGCATGTGTTATGTGTATGTGTTATGGCTTTACACCCCTTGCTATAATGTGGATGAAGAGTTACCTGTCTAACATAACACAGAGGGTGTTCTTTAATGTAGGCGTCTCAAACATAATCCAGGTAGAATCAGGAATTTCCCAGGGCATCTGTCTAGGCCCCTTACTTTTTTCAATCTTCACTAACGACATGCCACTGGCTTTGAGTAAAGCCAGTGTGACTAAGTATGTGGATGACTCAACACTATACACGTCAGCTACTACAGCGACTGAAATGACTGCAACACTTAACAAAGAGCTACAGTTAGTTTCAGAATGGGTGGCAAGAAATAAGTTAGTCTTAAATATTTCAAAAACTAAAAGTATTGTATTTGGGACAACTCATTCCCTTAACCTCAACTAAATTGTGCAATGAAGAATGTGGAAACTGAACAAGAATACACCTTATGGAACAGCAGGGACTGTGAAGCAACACAAACATAGGCACAGAAACATGCATACACACACACAATATGTTTTGTAATGTTATACAGTATAATGGTATAACTGCCTTAATTTTGCTGGACCCCAGGAAGAGCGGCTGCTGCTTTGGCATTAGCTAATGGGGATCCATAATAAATACAAATACAAATACACTAACTTGCAAATCTTGAAAATGCGCTGTAGATGCCTTTTTAGATATAGGCTTATGTTTCTGCTTATAATTTCCAACATTTTGGTAGGATATTTGTTAGTCAACTTGTATATAATTAGATACATGCAGCTTCTATTCTGTCATTACTTGTTGCCCTGGAAGACTAAATAAACCCTTGCTCACCAGAATCATGTCATAAATCAATAGAATGCTTCAATCTAGTTGATATTGGTAAAGCTTGTTTTCTTTTTCCTCTTTCATCTCTGCTTCTCTCGGAAGCAAAAACATTCAGGGGCCGAGGAGAAAATGTACTAACAAGCAAAAGGGGGAAAGATTTTCAGTGCCAAATTTCCAAATGACATCAGTTTGATCGGTTTTAAGAAAATTAAAATGACCCAACGTGTTTTTGATAAGATTTCAGTTCAACTTGGATGCATATTATATGTGGTTGAAGTAATACCAGATGATGCTGATAAAGATAGCACCTTTACAGAAGGTCCCTAACTGTACATTCATTCTCTCAAGATGCTGTAATAAATCAATCATATTTCTACAGTTATGCAGGAGTTAATATTATACAGTATTACACTATTTCAGTTAGGCTCAGGGCCTAAAATTAACACCTGCCGCCTGCTAAATGCGGGTAGATTTTGGCATTGGCAGGTAAGAATGTCTACATCAACAGCCACATTGGTGGGTGGTCACACTCAGGATAGTACAGTGCAAGCATTTCATAAGTCAAGTATGGGCACGTGCAAGTTGTAATTTATATCCAAATAAATGCTGCAGTAGCTGTTTTCTAAATATTTCTGCTGTTTTCGTATCTGGTAATGCACAAAGAAATATGAATCCTAATGTTATAGCTATCCCACTTCGGGCAGCAACACTTCCTGTCTAGGGGGCTGTGGGCACTGTGAGTGCTGAAACAATCTTTTTTAGAAGCAGGTTATAAAAGTTGGTCTATTTTA
Source organism: Hucho hucho (assembly GCA_003317085.1). Lineage (NCBI taxonomy): Eukaryota > Metazoa > Chordata > Actinopteri > Salmoniformes > Salmonidae > Hucho > Hucho hucho. The sequence goes on along the minus strand of QNTS01000168.1, from coordinate 554,683 downwards.
CTCTAAAGTCTACTAAAGTGAGACATTTTCCTCGTGTTTCTTGGTATTTACATTGTTTTGCTCACAGACCTTGAAATCCCTCCCAAACCATGACCAGACGGACATCTGCAAATACGCAAGATGGCCACCACACTGCCCTGGGAACATGGCCCCCTCTGGCCCAAGGAAGGGCTCCTCTCTCCCTCTCAGGAAAGGCTGAGAGGACTTGGGGCCAAAGGGATTTCACTTATTCCCCCCAATCATAAACATAGAGGGCTCGGGGAAGCCCCTGTTATCCTCAGAGTAATCCCCCTGGGAACATTCTGTGGAACTATGACCCTAGTTATACATCACTTAAGATGACGTATTAGTTATATGTAATGTACTTTGAGGGCCACTGTAGATTTTCTCATGGCCCATCAAATTCTCCACCACACAAAATGAACAGGGAATAAAGCAGGCCTGGAAAATAACAAAGGAACCAATAGCGAATGCTATGGACTAGGAACTGAAATTATGGATTTATAGAAAGTTCTCACATTTACAGTGGGGAAAAAAAGTATTTAGTCAGCCACCAATTGTGCAAGTTCTCTCACTTAAAAAGATGAGAGAGGCCTGTAATTTTCATCATAGGTACACTTCAACTATGACAGACAAAATGAAGAAAAAAAATCCAGAAAATCACATTGTAGGATTTTTTATGAATTTATTTGCAAATTATGGTGGAAAATAAGTATTTGGTCA
>QNTS01000168.1:523034-553123 GCA_003317085.1 Hucho hucho | reverse complement strand
TGACCAAATACTTATTTTCCACCATAATTTGCAAATAAATTCATAAAAAATCCTACAATGTGATTTTCTGGATTTTTTTTCCTCATTTTGTCTGTCATAGTTGAAATGTACCTATGATTAAAATTACAGGCCTCTCTCATCTTTTTAAGTGAGAGAACTTGCACAATTGGTGGCTGACTAAATACTTTTTTTCCCCACTGTATAGGAATGACACAACCATGGAGTAACAACAGACGGCACACCAAGATGAAATAGTGCCCTTCATAATGTGTTTACATTTATAGGAATGACATATAACATCATGGTAGCCTCTGTCAGGAGTCATAAAACATCATAACACCTACACTAATTCCATCGTGAAAGTGTTATCAGACCTGAGTGTATATCTGCTGTCCATGTCAGGCATTGCATCAGACAGTTACACTGACTGGCCCCTTATTTGTAACCCAATTTATGATAGGGTGTGGACTTCCGTCTTGGAGCAAAAAAATTAAGAGTTTATTACCCATATATTAAAAGTCGGCTGGAAGTGCTGTTATTTTATTTTTTTATAATATTTTTGAGGGTTCTCACTGATGTCGCAGCAGTGAGTTGGTAGTCTCTGATGAGACGCCCTTGTTGTGTTAGCTACTTGTGGAAATCGACCACACAAAAGTCAAACAGTATTGCCAATCTGAGGGTCCTACTAAAGTTATAAAGAAGCAGTGGAAGAAGATGAGCTATGATTTTTTCAGTTGCTTAACTGTCCTGTGATATTAACTGATTATGTCAATGTTTGACAGGGATTCAAAGCTGTCTGTGTGTCTCGTGACCATGTACGCCCACAGTGCCTAAAGCTCTGAGATCGAACATGATCAAGTTCAGGTCGTAAGACAAGTTACTCATCACATGAACATTGTTCCCTCCATTACACTTTTCGGTTTTCTTGAGACCTTTGTGGTATTTGAGAATTAAACCCTGTGTACTGAGACTAGAGAGGTGAATATATAGTGATATAGTGGGAAAATATATAGCGAGAAGCATAGAGACTTCAACTTAAGGGTGGTATTTCAAAATCTTACATAACTTAGATGAGGGTCTTAAAGCCTGTTCTTGCCATTCAAAGTTATGTTCGTATTTATAACATTCCAGACAAGATGTGTCCTATAATTCTGGCAGACCTAATGATAACTATTAAGATATTCTTACAGACGTATAAAGACACTAATGATATCTACAGCAGACAGAAGTGAACGTTAAACGCATGGCATGGCATGGCTTTTTACTGCAGCAAGCCAGTCAGTGTGGCCGTTGTTCCAGGCAAACAGTTAAAAACCATGGGGGTGTTGCTCTTACATCTCGATTTCAGTGCTCAGACCCACCCAGTAAATGTCAGTGGCGTGCAAGGAGAGTTCAAACGTGACAACGGGATCCCAGCCAGGTAATGTGATCATAATGAACTGCTTGCTGGAGGTTAAAGGAGAGACTGAGAAGAGCGGGAAGCAGAGAGAGATGTTAAGGAAAAAGAGATGAAGACAGGAAGAGAGGAGAGGTGTGAGAGAGAGAGAGAGAGAGAGAGAGAGAGAGAGAGAGAGAGAGAGAGAGAGAGAGAGATGAAAAGAGAGCAAGGGAAGGATGGAAAAAAGAGAACTAAAGACAGGAAGATAGGAGACAGCTAATAGAGAGTGACAGAGACAGAGAGAGGCCTTTGGGCAGAGGCCTTTGGGCAGAGTTGTAACATTAACCAGAGGAGCAAGGATGCGCCTCACACACACACACTGCTGATTCATACGTCACTGTGGATCCATCTGTGTGCTTTTGGATGACGCCGTAATTCTACACCTACCTGTTCTATGGCAGCGGTCATTGTAGACAGAGAAGGGAGGGGGAAAACCGCAAGGGAAGACAACAGACAACAGAGCTGTTAAACCAAAGGATCCTGGAATATCCAAGGCCTGAGGTCATCTGCCTTTGGCGTAAAGAGCCGGAACCTGGACTTCATAAAAGAAATCGGAAGTACAGACATTGTCATCCTACAAGAAACATTGTATAGAGGAGATGTACCCACTGGTTGCCCTCTAGGTTACAGAGAGCTGGTAGTCCCATCCACCAAACTACCAGGTGTGAAACAGGGAAGAGACTCAGGGGGTATGCTAATTTGGCATAGAGCAGACCTAACTCACTCTATTAAATGAATCAAAACAGGAACATTTTACATCTGGCAAGAAATTCAAAAGGAAATTTCAATCTCAACAGAGAAAAATGTCCTCCTGTGTGCTACCTATATCCCCCACTAGAATCCTCATACTTTAATGAAGACAGCTTCTCCATTCCAGGCCCAGGGACATGTACTAGTCTGCGGCGACCTAATTGCCAGAACTGGACAAGAACCTGACACACTCAGCACACAGGGGGACAGCATTCCCTCCCTCATATGCCCCCCTAGGCACAACTACGACAACATAACCAACAAAAACTGGTCACAACTCCATAGTCCATGTACATTGCACATAGTCAATGGTAGGCTTCGAGGGGACTCCTATGGTAGGTACACCTATAGCTCATCTCTTGGCAGTATTACTGTAGACTACTTTATCACTGACCTCAACCCAGAGTCTCTCAGAGCGTTCACAGTCAGCCCACTGACACCTCTATCAGATCACAGCAAAATCACAGTCTACTTGAACAGAGCAATACTCAATCATGAGGCATCAAAGCCAAAGGAACTGAATAATATTAAGAAATGCTATAGATGGAAGGAAAGTAGTGTGGAAACTTACCAAAAACAATTAGGCAACAACAAATCCCTTTTAGACAACTTCCTGTACAGAACATTCCACTGTAATAGTAAACTAAACTGTATATTTGACCTCTCAGCTTCCTTATCAAATCTGAACATTTCAAACAGAAAATCGAATAAAGTTAACAGCAATGACAAATGAAAGAAATTGAGAAACCTATCAAGCCAAAAACATAGAGACCCAGAAAACCTGAGCCTACGCCTTCACTATGGCGAATCACTAAAACAATACAGAAATACACTACAGAAAAAGAAGGAACAGCATGTCAGAATGGGTAAACCACTCCTCCAATCTTTTTGGCCCTATAACAAAGAACAGCAAAAACATATACATGATCAAATACAAATCTTAGAATCATCTATAAAAGACTACCAGAACCCACTGAATTCTCCAATTACATTGAATGGATAGGACAAAATACAAACCCTTCAACCCAAAATGGCCTGTGGTGTTGATGGTATTCTTAATGAAATTATGAAATATACAGACTACAAATTCCAATTGGCTACACTCTTAAACATCATCCTTAGCTCTGGCATCTTCCCCAATATTTGGAACCAAGGACTGATCACCCCAATCCACAAAAGTGGAGACAAATTTGACCCCAATAACTACCGTGGGATATGCGTCAACAGCAACCTTGGGAAAATCCTCTGCATTATCATTAACAGCAGACTGGTTCATTTTCTCAGTGAAAACAATATACTGAGCAAATGTCAAATTGTTTTTTTACCAAAGTACCGTACAATAGACCACGTATTCACCCTGCACACCCTAATTGACAAACAAACAAACCAAAAAAAGGCAAAGTCTTCTCATGCTTTGTTGATTTCAAAAAAGCTTTTGACTCAAACATGGCATGAGGGTCTGCTATACAAATTGATGGGAAGTGGTGTTGGTGGAAAAACATACAACATTATAAAATCCATGTACACAAACAACAAGTGTGTGGTTAAAATTGGCAAAAAACACAAAAAAAAATTTCCACAGGGCCTTGGGGTGAGACAGGGATGCAGCTTAAGCTCCACCCTCTTCAACATATATATCAACGAATTGGCGAGGGCACTAGAACAGTCTGCAGCACCCGGCCTCACCCTACTAGAATCTGAAGTCAAATGTCTATTGTTTGTTGATGATCTGGTGCTTCTGTCCCCAACTAAGGAGGGCCTACATCAGCACCTGGATCTTATGCACAGAATCTCAGACCTGGGCCGGAAGAAATAGCAGCAGTTTTACGGGCGCCCAAACCAATTGTGCTATTATGTTTTTTTTGCGTTATTTGTAACTTATTTTGTACATAATGTTTCTGCAACCGTATCTTACGGCAAAAAAATAACTTCTGGATATCAGGACAGCGATCACTCACCTCGGATTAGACTAAGATTTTTCTTTAACATGCAGGACGCACAGGACATTCTCCAAATACCCGACAGGGCCAACATCCCCGTTATTTGCAATAGAAATAGATGCAGGTACAGAGGACACAGAGCGGGATGCCTCGTGAGGCCGGCAGAAGGCGAGTGGGAAAGCTGCCTTTACAGTCAATATTACTTGCCAACGTGCAATCAATGGACAATAAATTAGATGAGGTACGATCACAAATATTCTACCAACTGGACATCAAAAACTGTAATATCCTATGTTTCACGGAATCGTGGCTGAATGACAACATGGATATTCAGCTAGCGGGATATACGCTGCACCGGAAAGATAGAACAGCACACTCCGGTAAGACGAGGGGGGGCGGTCTGTGCATATTTGTAAACAACTGCTGGTGCACGAAATCTGAGGAAGTCTCTAGATTTTGCTCGCCTGAAGTAGAGTTTATTGTGATAAATTGCAGGCCACACTACTTGCCTAGAGAGTTTTCAGTTATACTTTTCGTGGCTGTTTATTTACCACCAGAGACAGATGCTGGCACTAAGACCGCACTCAGTCAGCTGTATAAGGAAATAAGCAAACAGGAAACCACTCACCCAGAGGCGGCGCTCCTAGTGGCCGGAGACTTTAATGCAGGGAAACTTAAATCAGTTCTACCAAATTTCTATCAACATGTTAAATGTGCAACCACCTGTACTCCACACGCAGAGACGCGTACAAAGCTCTCCCTCGCCCTCCATTTGGTAAATCTGACCACAACTGAATCCTCCTGATTCCTGCTTACAAGCAAAAATTTAAGCAGGAAGCACCAGTGACTCAGTCTATAAAAAGTGGTCAGATGAAGCAGATGCTAAACTACAGGACTGTTTTGCTATCACAGACTGGAACATGTTCCGGGATTCTTCCGATGGCATTGAGGAGTACACCACATCAGTCCTGGCTTTATCAATAAGTGCATCGAGGACGTCATTCCCACAGTGACTGTACGTACATACCCCAACAGAAGCCATGGATTACAGGCAACATTCGCACTGAGCTAAAGGGTAGACCTGCCGCTTTCAATGTGCGAGACTCTAACCCGGAAGCTTACAAGAAATCCTGCTATGCCCTGTGACGAACCATCAAACAGGCAAAGCGTCAATACAGGGCTAAGATTGAATCATACTACACCGGCTCCGATGCTCGTCTTATGTGGCAGGGCTTGCAAACTATTACAGACTACAAAGGGAAGCACAGCCGCGAGCTGCCCAGTGACACGAGCCTACCAGACGAGCAAAACTGAGGCATGCATGAGAGCATCAGCTGTTCCGGACGACTGTGTGATCACACTCTCCGTAGCCGCCGTGAGTAAGACCTTTAAACAGGTCAGCAGGCTGCGGGGCCAGACGGATTACTAGGACGTGTGCTCCGGGCATGTGCTGACCAACTGGCAGGTGTCTTCACTGACATTTTCAACATGTCCCTGATTGAGTCTGTAATACCAACATGTTTCAAGCAGAACACCATAGTCCCTGTGCCCAAGAACACAAAGGCAACCTGCCTAAATGATTCCATACCCGCAGCACTCACGTCCGTAGCCATGAAGTGCTTTGAAAGGCTGGTAATGGCTCACATCAACACCATTATCCCAGAAACCCTAGACCCACTCCAATTTTCATACCGCCCAAACAGATCCACAGATGCTGCAATCTCTATTGCACTCACCACTGCCCTTTCCCACCTGGACAAAAGGAACACTTATGTGAGAATGCTATTAATTGACTACAGCTCAGCGTTCAACACCATAGTACCTTCAAAGCTCATCACTACGCTAAGGATCCTGGGACTAAACACCTCCCTCTGCAACTGGATCCTGGACTTCCTGGCGGGCCGCCCCCAAGTGGTGAGGGTAGGTAGCAATACATCTGCCAAGCTGATCCTCAACACTGGAGCCCCTCAGGGGTGCGTGCTCAGTCCTGTACTCCCTGTTCACTCACGACTGCATGGCCAGGCACGACTCCAACACCATCATTAAGTTTGCAGACGACACAACAGTGGTAGGACTGATCACCGACAATGACGAGACAGCCTGTAGGGAGGAGGTCAGAGACCTGGCCGTGTGGTGCCAGAATAACAACCTATCCCTCAACGTAACCAAGACTGAGGAGATGATTGTGGACTACAGGAACAGGAGGACCGAGCACGCCCCCATTCTCATCGACAGGGCTGTAGTGGAGCAGGTTGAGAGCTTCTAGTTCCTTGGTGTCCACATCACCAACAAACTAGAATGGTCCAAACACACCAAGACAGTCGTGAAGAGGGCACGACAAAGCTTATTCCCCCTCAGGAAACTAAAAAGATTTGCCATGGGTCCTGAGATCCTCAAAAGGTTCTACAGCTGCAAAATCGAGAGCATCCTGAATGGTTGCATCACTGCCTGGTACGGCAATTGCTCGGCCTCCAAACGCAAGGCACTACAGAGGGTAGTGCGTACGGCCCAGTACATCACTGGGGCTAAGCTGCTTGCCATCCAGGACCTCTACACCAGGCGGTGTCAGCCACCCCAGCCACCCCAGTCATTGACTGTTCTCTCTACTACCGCATGGGAAGCGGTACCGGCGTGCCAAGTCTAGGCCAAAAAGTTTTCTCAACAGTTTTTACCCCCAAGCCATAAGAGTCCTGGACAGGTAATCAAATGGCTACCTGGACTATTTGCATTGTGTGTGCCCCCCCCCCCCCAAATCCCTCTTTTACGCTGCTGCTACTCTGTTTATCATATAGGTCGCAGTTGTAAATGAGACCTACTTCTCAACTAGCCTACTGGTTAAATAAAGGTGAAATAAATAAAAAAATATAAATGCATAGTCACTTTAACTATACATTCATGTACATACTACCTCAATTGTCCAACCAACCAGTGTTCCCGCACATTGGCTAACCCGGATATTTGCATTGTGTCCCGCCACCCACCACCCGCCAACCCCTCTTTTACGCTACTGCTAATCTCTGTTCATTATTTATGCATAGTCACTTTAACCATATCTACATGTACACACTACCTCAATCAGCCTGACTAACCGGTGTCTGTATGTAGCCTCGCTCCTTTTATAGCCTCGCTACTGTTATTTTTCACTGTCTTTTTGACTGTTGTTTTTATTTATTTACTTACCTATTGTTCACCTAATACCTTTTTTGCACTATTGATTAGAGCCTGTAAGTAAGCATTTCACTGAAAGGTCTACACCTGTTGTATTCGGCTCACATGACAAATAAACTTTGATTTGATTTAATGGTGTTCCAAAAATGGTCCATTCGCCAGGACCAAAAATACAAATTCCATCTAGACACTGTTGCCCTAGAGCAGTGGTTGCCAAACGTTTTATAGTCCCGTACCCCTTCAAACAGTCAACCTCCAGCTGCGTACCCCCTCTAGCACCTGGGTCAGCGCACTCCCAAATGTTGTTTTTTGCCATCATTGTAAGCCTGCCACACACACACACTGTACGATACATTTATTAAACATAAGAATGAGTGTGAGTTTTTGTCACAACCCGGCTCGTGGGAAGTGACAAAGAGCTCTTATAGGACCAGGGCACAAATAATAATATAATAATCAATAATTTTGATTATTATTATTATTACATATAAAACCTTATTTGTTCATCGAAAATTGTGAATAACTCACCACAGGTTAATGAGAAGGGTATGCTTGAAAGGATGCACATAACTCTGCAATGTTGGGTTGTATTGGAGAGAGTCTCAGTATTTAATCATTTTCCACACAGTCCGTGCCTGTATTTAGTTTTCATGCTGGTGAGGGCCGAGAATCCACTCTCACATAGGTATGTGGTTGCAAAGGTCATCAGTGTCTTAACAGCCGATTTGCCAAGGCAGGATACTCTGCGCGCAGCCCAATCCAGAAATCTGGCAGTGGCTTCTGATTAAATTCAATTTTCACAGAATTGTTTGTTGCAATTTCGATGAGGCTCTCTTGTTCAGATATCGGTAAGTGGACTGGAGGCAGGGCATGAAAGGGATAACGAATCCAGTTGTTTGTGTCATCCGTTTTGGGAAAGTACCTGCATAATTAAGCACCCAACTCACTCAGGTGCTTCGCTATATCACATTTGACATTGTCCGTAAGCTTGAGTTCATTTGCACACAAAAAATCATACAATGATGGAAAGACCTGTGTGTTGTCCTTGTTAATGCAGACAGAGAAGAGCTCCAACTTTTTAATAATTTTTGCCTCAATTTTGTCCCGCACATTGAATATAGTTGCGGAGAGTCCCTGTAATCCTAGATTCAGATCATTCAGGCGAGAAAAAACATCACCCAGATAGGCCAGTCGCGTGAGAGACTCATCATCATGCAAGCGGTCAGACAAGTGAAAATGATGGTCAGTAAAGAAAACTTAAGCTCGCCTCTCAATTTAAAAAAAAGTATCAATACACATGCGTTACACATGTGTTATACCACTCCATTTTGTCTCCCTGTCATGGCTTTTGCGCCATCAGTACACATGCGTTACCACTCCACTTTGTCTCCCTGTCATGGATTTTGTGCCATCAGTACACATACCAACATGAGCAGCAGCTACGTTTGGCTACATACGGACCGTTAGTGGAATTCTCGTGAGAGAGTAACGGTTAATGTGATTGGATGTTAATTATTTGACTAGGCTACCTGTATTTGACAGTGTGTTGTTATTTTGCTGAACACTAGATGGTTTAATTTTATTTTTGGCAGTGAAACGAGGCTACTCAAGCAAAAAAAATAACACCCAAATGTTTTGAAATTGTTTTTATTGTTTTAGACAAAAAAAATCACAAATATACTGTTTTATTTGGGGTACCCCCGACGACATTGCACAGTTTGGGAAAACATGCCCTAGAGCACACAAAAACGATACATACCTCAGCCTAAAAATCAGCGACACAGGTAACTTCCACAAAGCTGTGAACGAGCTGAGAGACAAGGCAAGAAGGGCCTTCTATGCCATCAAAAGGAAGATAAAATTCAACATGCCAATTAGGATCTGGCAAAAAATACTTGAATTAGTTATAGAACTCATTGCCCGTCATGGTTGTGAGATCTGGGGTCCACTCACCAACCAAGAATTCATAAAATGGGACAAACACCAAATTGAGAAACTGCATGCAGAATTCTGCAAAAATATTCTCCATGTACAATGTAAAACACCACGTAATGCATGTAGAGCAGAATTAGACCGATACCCGCTATTTATCAAAATCCAGAAAAGAGACGTTTTACAACCACCTAAAAGGAAGTGATTCCCAAACCTTCCATAACAAAGCCATCACCTACAGAATAATGAACCTGGAGAAGAGTCCTATAAGCAAGCTGGTCCTGGGGCTCTATTCACAAACACAAACAAACTAGAATGCTATTTGGCCCTAAACAGAGAGTACCCAGTGGCAGAATACCTGACCACCGTGATTGACCCAAACTTAAGGAAAGCTTTGACAATTTACAGACTCAGTGAGCATAGCCTTGCTATTGAGAAAGGCCACCGTAGGCAGACCTGGCTCTCAAGAGAAGACAGGCTATGAGGTGGAAACTGAGCTGCACTTCCTAACCTCCTGCCAAATGTATGACCATATTAGAGACACATATTTCCCTCAGATTACACAGACAATAATTTAAAAACAAACCCAATTTTGATAAACCCATATCTACTGGGGGAAATATCACAGTGTGCCATCAAAGAAGCAAGATTTGTGACCTGTGGCCACAAGAAAAGGGCAACTAGTGAAGAACAAACACCTTTGTAATTACAACTCATTTATGTTTATTTATTTTCCTGTTTGTACTTTAACTATTTGCACATCGTTTCAACTGTGTATAGACATAATATGACATTTGAAATGTCTTTATTCTTTTAGAACTTCTGTGAGTGTAATGTTTACTGTTCATTTTATTGTTTATTTCACTTTTGTTTATCTACTTCACTTGCTTTGTCTCTCTCTCTCTCTCTCTCTCTCTCTCTCTCTCTCTCTCTCTCTCCCACTTTGTAAAGTTAACTGCAGGTGCCAAAAGAAGAACCCACATCTATAATTAGCCTAGAGGTACCAAGTCGCCACCCACGCACGAGGGGGAAAATTAATGATGTAGCATAATTGCACGTTGAGTGTGTTCAAGCGGAAATCCCTATGTTTGAGGACTAAACTGGTTACCTTTCCCATAGTGTGAAAGGTAAAGCCTAGCCAGCATAGAGCCATTGATGAGTTCTATACCGTCCTCCCTGCCCTACAGACACTGCAGAGCAGCCAGGGAGAAGAGGGAGGAAGACAAGAGAGATGAGAGCCAGCAGTGGCACCAGCCATAATTACAGACATACATTGAGAGAGAGAGAGATTGAGAGACAGAGAGACAGAGAGGCGAGGAATGGAGGGGAGGAGTCATTAAAGACAGACAGAGCAACACTGCAAAATAAAATGTAAAGTGATTGAAACGAAGAGCAAAAGCAAAAAAAGGAAGACAAGACACTCGTTTCAAATCTTCACCAGACTTTCCGTTTATTTTCCACGAGTCCATCCCTACTTTATTTTACCTCAGTGACCTGGAAGGATAAAACATCTCTCTGCTTTGGTCATCTCTGGTCAATGCCTTAACATCCCTGTCTCCTGGTGACTAAATGTAGCCTGTATCACCGCACCATAGTTCTAGCCACAGTCCCTTGTCCCAGCATTACTATAACCTTACCCTTACTGTAGTGTGACTGCAGTATAAATAGTCAAGGAACAAACAATTGCAACATAGTTGACTGAGAAGACAGTACAGTTTGTCTTTATAAAAGTTAGGTCATTCTGCAAAATCAACTTGTACATACATAAGCCTGCGCCTTTAATCAAACCATCAGTCTTCTCAAGCCTATCTTGAATGACATACATTACTTGTGCTGAACCATGTGCCATGCATGGGAAGCTTTGACAGCAAAGTATCAGGCAGTTTAAGATAAAACCAGGCAACAAATTGTCGAATGTGTTGCCAATCTCTCTGAGTGGCAGAGTTGACAGTATAGTGGTCATTAGCGAAGCTCCAGTCTATATTCACTCCGATTCATCTTTTATCTTTTCCACCCTTTTTATCAGCACTGTTATAAAGTCAAGAGCCAATGACAACACTGCTAATGTATTTCACAAACAAGCAGTTGGGAAGGAAATGCAGTTGGGCTTGTATGAGTTCAGTGTAAACCAAGTTTCCTGATCCCCCCCCCCCACCCCAACCCTCCAACACACACACGCGCCACAACCATCATCATCACCCTAACACATCAAAAGTGGTGCCTGTTGAAAGTAGTTGCTAGGTGACAATCTCCAATCTTAATCTCCGTTTGTAGAGAGGGAGCAAACGGGCCGTGAGGCGTGAGCACTTATGTCACTTGAAGGGTTGATTGTGGTTGTTCAAGAGCTAGGACACACATAAACACACTCCAGACAAAGAACGGTTTCAAACTGTGCCCCCGTGGTGCCAGAGCTGTTGAAATTAGACATTCACATCCAGTAAATATTGACTCTACAAAGCAAATGTTTAACTTTGTGCTCCTTCAAGTGACTTTTGATTTATGCTAAGGGGACAGTTTAGTCGGTGACACAGTAAACTCAGTCCAGCCTCGCATCAATCCCTCTCCACTTCATATAAGCTCAAACCTGAACATATGATGAATCGGCTGCCTTAATTGCCAGCTCAGCAGTCTTATGGCCAGGTCTTATCATAACTATATTGAGAAGAACAAAAAATTTGACATTTGATCTAAGCCTGTGGTCAATTCCTATCTGACCCGTAACAGAGAATTAGTATTTTCCTGAAGGTTGTGGCAGTCAGGCCTATCGTGAGTTTAAGGTCACCTGCTGAATGTCTGTCACACTGTCTCTCTTTGTTTGTGTGTGTGTGTGTGTGTGTGTGTGTGTGTTTATGTTAGTAGCAAATACCTTGTCAAGGCAAACAAATTATCTAATGTCTCTGTCATCCAATGATGTGGTAAGCTCCCATAAGTGATCAATTGGGTTGAGATCTGATGACTGACACACACACTCACACACTTTATACCCCTTATGCTCCTTTGAGACCCATCTTTCAGCATACTTTGTATCGCTCATTTACTGAAGTGTTTCCTTTATTTTGGCAGTTGCCTGTACCAAGACCAAACAAAAATAATGAGTATTGCACACAAATAATTCGATTTTAAACTGATTATGGCATTAGTCATGTAAACACCTTACTCTGCTTATCTTCTTCGGCGTAAGGTCAAAATCGAAGTAAGCACACGCTGATTAAAACACCTGGTTTTCTGATTAATATTTCAAATCATTATGACATGTAAACAGCTTAATCTGTGTTCCAGCAGTCTATATGATCTGCCCATGTGCCAGAGTTCTGGAAAACTGAAAGTATGCATCTTAGAAATAGTTTTCACATACAAACATTATATTTCCAAACTCAAAATAACGTGGTCATTGTGGTAGAACGTTTATTTTGTTTGCCAATTTTCTGCATTTATCAAAAGTCCCATCAGGTAGACTGATTACAGATGTGTCATGTAAAAAATATTACAAGTGAAATCCTTCTTCTTGCAAAGTTTGTAAATGTTTTAAACAAACTATTATTAATCTGACTAACCACAATAATCATATTAATGTGTGCCTGTAACTGGGCGAAGCGCTAAGTTCTTTGTACTGTAAAGACCAAAGCACAACAATTTGTTTCTGTTTTTATTTATCTTTCTTTCACAATTTCTTTCTTAGTTTTTAACATTATGGCATAGCCAGTCTACATTGAGAGTCTACATTGAGGCACTGGCCACTAGCAGTCAGATCCTACATGGATCCCAAAGGAAAACCAAAGGAGTCTCCTCAGAGGAGGAAGGGGAGGACGATCCTACTCAGTGACTTTCATAAAAATAGAAATAGTAAAATATTTTTAAAAAGTTATCCTTTTTAGATGAAACAATACTAAATATATTCATGTCACCAAATGCAGTGCATTCGGAAAGTATTCACACCCCTTGTCTTTTTCCATATTTTGTGATGTTATGGCTTTATTCTAAAATGGATTACATCATTTTTTTTGTCATCAATCTACACACAATACCCCATAATGACAAAGCAAAATATATATATTTTATTGCAAATTAAAAAATTAAAAATGAAATATCACATTTGCATAAGAATTCAGACCCTTTACTCAGTACTTTGTTGAACCACCTTTGCCAGTGATTACAGCCTCGAGTCTTCTTGGGTATGACACCAAAAGCTTGGCACACCTGTATTTGGGGAGTTTCTTCCATTCTTCTCTGCAGATCCACTCAAGATTTGTCCAAGCTCTTGCAGAATGAACTGATATGTTGTCCATCCATTCAAAGGATCAGAGAATAAATCTAGTACTGAAAGCATAAACTACAGCTAACTAACACTGCAGTGGATGAAGTGTGGTGAGTAGTTGACTCAAAGAGAGAGAAAGACAATAGTTAAACAGTTTTGAACAAATTAAGGTGAAACTGCAGAGAGAGAGCTACCTATATTTCATTGTATTTTTTCTTCAATTTAGTTAACCTTTCACTTAGCTAGCTAATGAAGCTAATTTAGCCTACTCAACAACCTGACTCAAACAGAGAGGAATGATATTTATGTTAGCTAGCAGGCTAAGGCTATCCAACACAGCAACTTCCAAGTCAAGGTTTTATTAATTTATTGCCACCGGGGCATGTCAGTGGAACTGCTAAACTGCTTGCTGTACACTGTATTGCATGATTGTACACATGGAATGGATTGTGGATTTACTAACTTGTTAGTTCTAGTAGCTATGTTGACTATGATGTTAGCTAATATGGTGAAAAATGATGTACTGTAGGCTGTGTAGTGGCTAGCATTAGCGGTTATGGTATGAAGGTTTGGCTTGGAGAGTTTTTTTAGCCTGGTCACAGACAGCTGTTGTGTTGTGCACTGAAGTCCACAAGTGAAGGGAAAAGGTGAGAGGAGGAGAGCACATAGATGAGAGAAGGAATTATACAATGAGCAAAGTGTTGATGCTGGCATGCATCGTGTGTGGCTGCTATGAATGTGAACTGTGTGTGATCAGGGGTGGAACGTTTTGCAATTGTTTGGACTAATGTTTAATCAGCTAGATGCAGGCAAGTGTGTGCAAGGCAGTATTGAATGTGTCACTGTCTGTCACCTTGATTACTCCAATTTGTCTCTCGCCCTGTGCACCTACGTTATAAACTTTCATTTGTAGGCTAGGTTGTAGCAACCTCATGATTGTTATACGGCAAATTTGAGTATCATGTAATAGCTTAAACCTATTGATGTTACATTTATCTGGGTAAATGAAACATGAATGACAGTCATACAATATGCTGTAATAGAAATAATGCCATGCTCATGAAAATATAAAAAGCATGTCCTCCCTAATCTTAAACGGCACCGACCGCCACTGATAGGAACACACAAACTCACAAAGAGCTCTGTGGGCCTAGCTAGCTAAATGTGTTTGAAATGTTCTAAACACTTCATATACAAGCCAAACCTCTCCAAGCCAAACCTCCCTAAATCCTATGAAGATGGAGGCTGTTCAAGGATAGTCATATGCTTTATATACAATGCTCATCTAATTGATTGTCCAAGGTAAAACATATTACCTATCATGTCACAATGATCAATGTCTAAAGGACTCGGCATGTGGGAAAACAAGGAACATCCAACTCTTTGCCAACAGAGAAGTGTTTAAGCATAAATTCCCTCAGAATTGAGAGAGAGACATGTTTACAGGTTTAAATGGATGACCACTGCATAGTATATTGAGATTCCATAAATACACACGAGTCATAGCGTGATGAATGAGAACACAGCCTTCCTAAATACCCGGGAGGGACAGCAGCCCAGTACCCACTTAGAGAAGAACAAGATTTATGGGAAGAAGAGGAGAAAGGAGAAGGGAGGAGAGGAGAAAGGAGGAGAAGGAAGGAGAAGAAAGGAGGGGGGGGGAAAAGAGAAATGAGGAGAGGGGAAAGAAAGGAGGAGAGGGAAGGAGAGAAGAAAATAAAAGATAGGAGGGGAAAGGAAAGGGGAGGCGAGGCGAGAAGGAACGAGGAAATGGGAGTCGAGGCAAAGAGAAAGGAGGAGAGAGTATCTGAGTAAGATAAATGTCAGTCCTTTCTTGTAAAAAAGAGAATGTGGGGTGGATGAAGAGGGAGATATGATGGGAAAAGAGATGGAAGCAAAGGAGAGGCAGGAAAGAACACCAAGGGGGTATATACAGTACATTGACAATATATTATCACATAATATATACAGCACTTGAAAGACAGAGGAGAGAAACTTATTGGAGACATGACAGATGTTGCCACAGAGAGCCAGCCCTATCCTTTAACATGCTTGAGTTCATGTGGGTTGGAGGGGGTCGGAACAGGAATACTGTGGGGGTGGGTGGCATCCATCGTATGACGACGGTGTCTGTGATGATGATGTCATGTCCGATGTCTGCAGTTAAGGGGTCAGAGAGCACAAGCTCAACAACACAGGCTATAAACAAGACAGTAAACCAACATCCCCCTCCACACCCATCCCCACCTTCGCTACCAGTGAGCCAACAAACCAACACTCTCTGGGCATTGCATCAGGTTGGATCCTGGATCTTATACTGGGAAAGGCACAAGAAATAAAGAGGCTAATACTTTCTGTGCTGAGTGCCAGGCTGCTGTGTGTCATGCCCTGTCACACCACGGGCACTCCAGACTGAGCCCAGCCGCTTCTGTCCAATAAAGAGCATTGGGGTCGTAAATCATAACGCTGACCACGCTAGCTCAGGAGGGAGAGCCCCTTCCTGTTAATGGTGCTTTTAATTATCTCATGACTTTGTCGTTATTTTTTCCCTCTCATTTAAATCCCACGCTGCATTTCTGGCAGAGAAAGCAAACAAAAATCTTGAAAAAAGTGCACTTTAAGATTGGAGGACTATTTTTAGGGTGCAGAGTGAGTCTTATATGAGCTTGTTAGGCAGACCATATCATGAGCATTAATATGGAGTTGGTCCTCCTTTTGCTACTTTAACAGCATCCACTCTCCTAGGAAGGCGTTCCACTAGATTAGGCCTGGCTCGCAGTCGTCATTCTAATTCATCTCAAAGGTGTTTGATGTGGTTGAGGTCAGGGCTCTGTGCAGGCCAGTCAAGGTCTTCCACAGCGACCTCGACAAACTATTTCTGTATGGACCTCGCTTTGTGCACGGGGGCACTGTTATGCTGAATCAGGAAATGGCCTTCCTCACAAAGTTGGAAGCACAAAATCGGCCTAGCCCAAACCATGAAAAACAGCCCCACACCATTATTCATCCACCAAACTTTACAGTTATCACTATGTAATCGGGCAGGTAGCATTCTCCCAGATTCATCCGTCGGACTGCCAAATGGTGAAGCATGATTCATCACTCCAGAGAACGCGTTTCCACTGCATCAGAGTCGAATGGCAGCAAGCTTTACACCACTCCAGCCAACGCTTGGCATTGCACATGGTGATCTTAGTCTTGTGTGTGGCTGCTCGGCCATGGAAACCAATTTCATGGAGCTCCCGACAAACAGTTATTGTGCTGACCTTGCTTCCAGAGGCAGTTTGGAACTCGGTAGTGAATGTTGCAACTGAGGACAGACAAAGCAGCTTTTTTCCTTTCGTCCACTATCCATCAGTCAATCCATTTTTTGGGGTACATTTGAGAAAGACATTCATACCAGAATACAGTACTTCTCAAAATGAGCTGCAAATTCTCAGAAAGAGCAAGTCTAGAGTGACAGTGGCATGATAAAGTCATCCCTAGGCAGAAAGAAACCTGTAACTCAACATCTAGAAGTCTAATCCTGTTTGTGTCTGTGCTCGGAGCCTTTTAGGATAATTAAGTCAGTTAGGTCCTACACGCCTTTAGCCTGTCAGTCTTTCCTCATGTTCCCTGTTTCTGTCTATCTATGCAACAACTCTTGGGATTGGAACTCACAACTTCTTAGATGACAGCAACCTGAATTTCCTGCTTCGCAACCAGTTGCAACAATTGCTAGATGATCGCCACGCCTCGAATAAGCCACGCCTGCAATCTTCTGATAGGCTCCACTGTTAAAGCATGCCACCAATCAGCAAGTGATGTGCATGTTGTCAACAGAAAAGTCAGTGAAGTAGGTTACTGGCAAGATCGCCTGTGGCAGAAAGTGTCCTGAAGGTTATTGTGACTTTTAATACAGCATACAGCAGCATACTGTCATAAAAAAAAGAACAACTTCAACTTGTTGTATATATTTACTTATTTTTTTACTGCAACTTTAGGCAAAGTGCAGAAATGTATTCTTGCGAATGTACATTAGGTCCACAAACCTGGTGGCACAGCAGGAACTTCAGGTAGCTATCAACCAGGAAGTTGTGAATTCAAAACTGTAAGAGAGAGATTGATTTCCAAGTACTAAACATTCTGCCCTGTGAGTTCATGAACAGTCCAAATTGTGTTTTTCATGAAATTTGATGATATTTGGATGAAACCAGATCAAAGTATGATGACCAAAGTAGCTGTTGATTCTACATTGATAAAGTTTGATCATAAAGTTTTTGGTCCTCACCCCAGTGTCAACCACATGGATACAGGAGGCGGGATTATAAAGGAAAAGGGTGACATCAACGTAACTCTCTCATTTTAATACACCAGCATGATATTATTTAATTGAATTTAAATAAGTACCGCCTTGTAACCAACGTCGGAGAAGGTAGGTTTGCAGAGGGGAGTGGTTTATATAGCTAGATAGCTACTCTACTGGTGGCAAAAATTTACTGTAGGTTGTCAACAAATATAATTAATAGTTTACCCTACTCATAAATAGGAAAAACACAAACACTACATATACAAAAGTATGTGGACACCTCTTCAAATTAGTTGATTCGGCTATTTCAGCCACACCCGTTAATGACAGGTGTATAAAATTGAGCACACAGCCATGCAATCTCCATAGACAAACATTGGCAGTAGAATGGCCTTACTGAAGAGCTCAGTGACTTTCAATGTGGCACCAACATAGGATGCCACCATTTCAACAGGTAAGTTTGTCAAATTTCTGCCCTGCCAGAGCTGCCTGGTCAACTTTGGAAATTGTTGTGAAGTGGAAATGTCTAGAAGCTGCTTCTAGGGGCGGCAGGTAGCCTAGTGGTTAGAGCGTTGGACTTGTAACCGGAGGGTTGCAAGTTCGAATCCCCAAGCTGACAAGGAAAAAAATCTGTCGTTCTGCCCCTGAACAAGGCAGTTAACCCACTGTTCCCCGGGCGCAGAAGACGTGGATGTTGATTTAAGGCAGCCCCCCCCGCACCTCTCTGATTCAGAGGGGTTGGGTTAAATGCGGAAGACACATTTCGGTTGGAGGCATTCGGTTGTACAACTGACTAATAATGGTGACTTTTGACTTTGCTTGTGTAGCCTAGTGGTAGGACCGCCGAGTGTTTAAGCGTGTAGCGCATAAAAGTAATCTGTCCTCGGTTGCAACAGTCACTACTGAGTTCCAAACTGCCTCTGGAAGGAACATCAGCACAATAACCTTTAGTCGGGAGCTTCATGAAATGAGTTTTCATTGCCGAGAGGTCCTGTTCTGTGAGCCTAAGATCACCATGCACAATGCCAAGCGTCGGCTGGAGAGGTGTAAAGCTCGCTGCCATTGGACTCTGGAGCAGTGGAAACGCGTTCTCTGATTTGATGAATCCCGCTTCACCATCTGGCACTCCCCCGGACAAATCTGAGTTTGCCGGCTGCCAGGAGAACGCTACCTGCCCCAATGCATAGTGCCAAATGTAAAGTTTGGTGGATGAGGAATAATGGTCTGGGGCGGTTTTTCATGGTTTGGGCTAGACCCCTTAGTTCTAGTGAAAATAAATCTTAACGCTATAGCATACAATGACATTCTAGATGATTATGCGCTTCCAACTTTGAGGCAAAAGTTTGGGGAAGGCCCTTTCCTGTTTCAGCATGACAATGCCCCTGTGCCCAAAGCGAGGTCCATACAGTAATTGTTTGTCGAGATCGGTGTGAAAGAACTTGACTGGCCTGAACAGAGCCCTCACCTGAGCCCCATCGAACACCTTTGGGATGAATGAGAACAGGCCTAATCGCCAAACATCAGTGTCTGACCTCATTAATGTGCTTATGGCTGAATGGAAGCAAGTCCCCGCAGCAATGTTCCAACATCTAGTGGAGAGCCTTCCCAGAAGAGTGGAGTCTATTATAGCAGCAAAGGGGAGACCAACTCCATATAATGCCCATGATTTTGGAATGAGATGTTAGACGAGCAGATGTCCACATACTTTTGGTCATGTAGTATACATGTTTCCCCTTTCGTCTGTGTCTGGCGTTAGCTAGTAACTGGCTAGCTAGGTCTTCAGCCAT
This sequence comes from Hucho hucho, assembly GCA_003317085.1. Taxonomy (NCBI): domain Eukaryota; kingdom Metazoa; phylum Chordata; class Actinopteri; order Salmoniformes; family Salmonidae; genus Hucho; species Hucho hucho. Next base: position 533,565 of record QNTS01000168.1, on the reverse strand, counting down.
CATGGAACAAAATGGCTGGAAGGATCATTCAAAACTAATCTGTGAGCGCTGCTGTGAACCCCATCACAAGAGGCATGCCAAACGGGAGACGTGGACTTATAAATAAAAATGTCAATGTTTGGTTGAGATGACTGTACTGCATCACTGCTCACTACATCTGAGTTGCTTGACATGGTGTTTCAAAGAGGTGTTTCAAAGAGCTGTCAGTCAAGGCCAGTTCATGAATTTAAGCTCCCTGCCTGTCTGTTAAAACTTCCTTGTAATTATCAATGAGAGAAAAATATAATTATCTCAAATTTCGAGCATTTTTATCCAAAACAAATATTATGGGTGATATTTTAGTCACTTAATATACATGGTAATCAGAATGACTGTGCGGAACCTTTGACATTAACACCTGGATTTAGCTGTGAAATTAACTAGTTGTAGATTCATTGTATTTTCACAGCAACAACACAAAAATCTCCAGTGGGCAGTTACATTTGACACCTAAGTATTCACGTGTTCAAATGTTATCAGATGTGTAGTGTATAGTATCACATGCTGTCATTTTGCATTCCCATGTTGTCACATTGAAAATAAGATCTCTTGTGAATTCACATGTGCTCAAATGTTGTCATGTGTAATTTTATGTTATCACACGTTGCAATTTTGAAATCCCATATTGTCACATTTATTTCATATTAATCTCACATGAGATCATGTTGTCACATGTATAGTTTTATGTTATCACATTAACTTCACATTAAATCACGTGATCACCTGAGATCACACAAGATTACGTGTTCACAAGGAATTCTCAGGGGTTTTCTGTAAGGGTCTAAATAAATACTAATTATTGGTTGCACTGGTGCTCCCACTTTAACAGTTTTGAACCTCACATATAATTTAGGAGCACCAGGAAAGATTTTAAAAATTGATTGAGATACAGCTTACAGTGCCTTGCAAAAGTATTCATCACAATTGGCGTTTTTCCTATTTTGTTGCATTACAAACTGTAATTTAAAATTATTTTTATTCGGATTTCATGTAATGGACATACACAAAATAGTCAAAATTGGTGAAGTGAAATGACAAAATTAAAACGCAAAATTGGTGCCTGCATATGTATTCACACCCTTTGCTATGAAGCCCCTAAATAAGATCTGGTGCAACCAATTACTTTCAGAAGTCACATAATTAGTTAAATAAAGTCCACCAGTGTGCAATCTACATGTCACATGATCTCAGTATGTATACACCTGTTCTGAATGGCCCCAGAGTCTGCAACACGACCAAGCAAGCGGCACCATGAAGACCAAGGAGCTCTCCAAACAGGTCTGGGACAATGTTGTGGAGAAGTACAGATCAGGGTTGGGTTATAAAATAATATCAGGAACTTTGACCATACATGGAGCAACTTAAATCCGTTGGCAACACAACAAACCTGCCAAGAGAGGGCCGCCACCAAAACTCACGGACCAGGCAAGGAGGGCATTAATCAGAGAGGCAACAAAGAGACCAAAGATAACCCTGAAGGAGCTGCAAAGCTCCACAGTGGAGATTGGAGTAGCTGCGGAGGTTCACCTCCCAGCAAAACAATGACCCTAAGCATACTGCTAACGCAACACTTGAGTGGTTGAAGGGGAAACATTTAAATGTCTTGGAATGGACTAGTCAAAGCCCAGATCTCAATCCAATTGAGAATCTATGGTATGACTTAAAGATTGATGTACACTAGCTCAACGCATACAACTTGAAGGAGCTGGAGCAGTTTCACCTTGAAGAATGGGCAAAAATCTCAGTGGCTAGATGTGCCAAGCTTATAGAGACATACCCCAAGAGACTGTCTCTACAAAGTATTGACTTTGGGGGGGTGAATAGTTATGCACGCTCAAGTTTTTTTTTTTTTTGTATTATTTCTTGTTTGTTTCACAATGGTGGGCATGTTTTGTAAATCAAATGATACAAACCCTCCAAAAATCCATTTTAATTCCAGGTTGTAAGGCAACAAAATGCATTCGCAAGCCACTGTATATTGGGCCTATATGACTTCTAGCAAATTTGGATGGACATGTTGTTTCCTAGAAACCAGTGCTTGACTTGGACTGAAATAGGTGTCGGCACTCTTTTTTTGGTGCCGGTACTGTTTACATTTAGGTGCAGGAGCTCCACAATACTTTTGAGGTAATATTCTATAAGAAGAACAGGAGCTCAAGCAGTAGAACATTTGAGGTTCCGGTACTCAGATCCTTCCCAAGTCAAGCACTCCTAGAAACTAATATGTAACAATGTAATGACATCTGTTTATTATATAATCTAACCTGTGACTGACCGGATCGATTTGGTCTCATGTGGCAAACTCTGTAATTGTGTTTTTTACATTGGATAAAAGTAGAGACTCAGTGCTAGAAAATGGTATATCATGCACTACAGTTGAGGAACAATGGGAAAGTAATTTGGCTTTGAATGTTGAGAAACTTGTAACCCCACTATTGAGAAAGTGGGCCTTGAATGTTTTGGTACACCTACTGGAGAACTCTTTGTCTACAGCCATTAAGCCTTAGCCCCACTCATCTCTTTAAGGAATGACATGCGAGGCCATATACAGAGTGAGTACGGTAGTGTACTAAACAACCAATGACTAAAGGCTGGTTTATACTATGTCTATCGACATGTCTGTAGACAGCTTTCGCAGTGACATCATGAACATTCGATTGTGATCCGACATCAAATTTTTGTTGTCATTATGAAAAAGTATTAACACAAAAATGACAGGTTACATGACATCAGTAGCCTGGTGGTCCAAAATAGCATAACTGGTGTATTTTAACACCAATAAACCCATCTGTTTAAAAATGAATTCATAAAATGTCAATCTAACAAACCAGGCAACTAAAAGCACATTTCTAAACAATGTTTTGGATATTTTCTAGACTGTTAGCTAGCTAGCTACGTTAAGTTAGCTGGCTAGCCAGTAAAAATAATGACCATATCATATAGATGACAACCTAAACTTTAGCTAATTTGTATTTGTTATTACAGGAAGATAAACTTACAACAAGATCATTATTTACAGAAAATAGCTTATGGTTGTAAGTGAGACAAAATAAAAGCAGGGCATTCTACCATAGAATTTTTAAACTTGGACACCTAACGCTATATCATAATTTGACTTTAGTTCAGGTCATGTTGTTCTTCATTGCAGTCTCTGTTAAACACAAACTATATCAAATAAAATCTAAGTTTATTTGTCACATGCACAGGATACAGAAGGTGTAAATGATACAGTGAAATGGTTACTTGCTTAGTGAAATATTTTGTTTAGACATGTGGCTAGCTAGCTAGCTAAACAATTAACCATAATACCATTGCAGTCTCTGGTAAACACAAACTATATCAAATAAAATCTAAGTTTATTTGTCACATGCACAGGATACAGAAGGTGTAAATGGTACAGTGAAATGGTTACTTGCATGGTGAAATATTTTGTTTAGACATGTAGCTAGCTAGCTAGCTAAACAAATCATAACAATACTACCCTGCATGAATCTGCAGGTAGCTAAAGGTAACCAACTACCTAGGTTTAATGTTAACTATCTAGCTAGGCTATAACTAGCAATGCAAATGGCTCTGAGATACAAATAATATTACTACACAGATGATACATGTAACGTTAACTAGCGAACAGCCAGACACCTAACGTTAGCTATTTAGCTAACAGTACGCTTAACCTTGCAATGAAAACGACTTTCTGACAAAGTTTGTTGCATACAAGTTTGTTATTAAGGCACATGTTCTAGAAGGCATTTCTGCCCAAAATGCATTTTGATAAATAATAATAATAATTACATTCAAATGCCTCTCCTGTAAAGTAGTGATGCGCGACATAAGCCTAGTTGATACAAATACCTGTTGATGAAATTACAAACACTATTTTCCTATTGAGATGCATCACATTGAAAATTGTACACTATCTCTTTAAGAACGTCAGATTTGTGTTCAGGACATGCAGGAGATCTCCTGAAGAAGCTATCCCTTTTCCTTTCTTTCTGGGCCCCCAGATGTTAGCTAGCTAGCCAAAGAGGTAAAATGACTGAATAAAGTGTAAACAAATGGTGTCACACACGAGTAGTTTTAGAACGGCCGATGATATGGTGTATGAATGTAAATCTGCCATAGGAAGAAAAAAACATTGCAACTGTAATATGGGTCAGATATGGACATCACTGCTACAGTTGTTATTATGTATATAGTGCTATTTATATTTATACTGTTGTTGTTTTTCTTATTACCATTTTCATAGTTTTTTTTCACTTAGTCCTGAATGTTGAAGCTCAGAGGCTAAGATTTTCACTGTACCCTGCATTCGCACCTGCAACCCTGTATATGTGACTATTAAACACTCTGGACCTGAATCTGAGATCTTTTGAACTGTTTGACCTAAGAAACAAGCCATTTTCGCTGTGGTAATGGTGCAACCATGACGCTAATGAGTCTGCGCTCACTTTTTCTGTAGGCCGTTTTTTTTACCCCTTTAACTCCCCAATTCCGTGGTATCCAATTGGTAGTTACAGTCTTGTCTCATCGCTGCAACTCCCGTACGCACTCGGGAGAGGCAAAGGTCGAGAGCTGTGTGTCCTCCGAAACACAACCCAACCAAGTCGCACTGCTTCTTGACACAATGCAACAGAGCCTGAACTCGAACCCAGAGTCTCTAGTGACACAGCTAGACATTCCAACAATTATCATTTGGGCGATTCTTTTTTCTAGACTTACTGGTGCTCCAAAAATAAAATTCCAGGTTGCACAGCAAAATATTAACTAGCATATTTGACCAAAATGGTCACACTCTATTGCCCTGCTCCTACCAGCTGATCTTGCCGTGCCCTTTTTTAGGGCCACTATGGCAACGTCCTGCCCGCACTCCCTCACCCAGCCGTAACCCCCTCTCTAACCTGTACTGCTGCTTCAACGCTTCAACCTGGGGAAAATAACTGCAGTTAAGGCTGTCTTTGAAGAGCCTGAGAGAGGCAGGTTATGACACATTACACAACACCAAGGATCACTGGAGGCGATGGGGAGTTCAGATATGGTCAATTGTGGAACAACAAAGGCATTCACCTAAGCTTGGCTATGTAATTATTGCCCTAAACATAACTTTGTCACACACCACTGTGTAATTACACAGTCTAATTATTTCCACCTGTAACACTAACCTACTGACTGCTAAGCTCAACTAGAGGAGCAAAAAATGAGCAAACTGAGAGAAACTGAGAGAAACTGACAAGAGTGTTTGAGAGGGAAAAACAAGTTCAATGAATTGGCGAAATGTGCGTTTTTCGTCATGGGCTGAAAAATAAAAAAATATAACATTTCTGAGGCTGTCCAACTACAGTGTATTTTTGCTGGAATGTGTCCACAAACATAGTTACAGTATATATTGTGCCATCAAAACATTCCAAGCAAGGTTATTATATTTCTTTTTAGATTTTCATTTGAAATTGAGTTTAGTTTCAGTTCGTTTTCAGATTGGATTTACTAGTTTTTATTTAGTTTCAGTTTGATAAAAACATTTATATTTTGTTTTTATATTATTTAGTTTCAGTTTTAGTTTTAGTGTTAGGGACAGAAAGTAGCCTTTGCGTGGGAGGCTAGGAGCCATTTATCTGTTGTAGGCCTCTAGATTTTTTGGGGGGGATGAATTTGTTTGATTTTGAGTTGATACATTTTTGCTCACAGATAAAAATGGAAGAAATAGAGAATTTACATCATAAAAAATAGCAAAACACTCATCTTCAAATACATAATAAATGGCATAAATAGAATACAGGAAGTTGGTCGGTGGGTTGGGAAAGAACTAAACTGGAAACCATATATCCTGAGGCTGCATTTATTGTAGCTGGGGATTTTAACAAACCTAATCTGAGAACAAGTCTTCCTAAATGCTATTAGCATATCGAATGCGCGACACGAGCTGGTAGCATTCTGGGCCATTGCCACTCTAACTTCCACAATGCATACAAACCCCTCCCCTGCCCTCCCTTCGGCAAATCTGACCATAACTCCATTTTGTTGCTCCCATCCTATAGGCAGAAAATAAAACAGGAAACGCCTGTGCTCAGGTCTATCAAACGCTGGTCTGACCAATCAAATTCCACGCTTCAAGATTGCTTTAATGACGTGGACTGGGATATGTTCCGGGTAGCCTCAGACAATAACAGAGCATGCGCAGACCAGCTGGCTGGTGTGTTTACAGACATATTCAATCAATCCCTATCCCAGTCTGCTGTCCCCACATGCTTCAAGATGGCAACCATTGTTCCTGTTCCCAAGAAAGCTAAGGTAACTGAACTAAATGACTATCGCCCCGTAGCACTCACTTCTGTCATCATGAAGTGCTTTGAGAGACTAGTCAAGGATCATATCACCTCCACCCTAGACCCACTCCAATTTGCTTACCGCCCCAACAAGCCCACAGACGACGCAATCGCCATCACACTGCACACTGCCCTATCCCATCTGGACAAGAGGAATACCTACAGTTGAGTGCCTACAGTTGTGGAAAAGGACAACAAAGTCAAGGTATTGGAGTGGCCATCACAAAGCCCTGACCTCAATCCCATAGAAAATTTGTGGGCAGAACTGAAAAAGTGTGTGCGAGTAAGGAGGCCTACAAACCTGACTCAGTTACACCAGCTCTGTCAGGAGGAATGGGCCAAAATTCACCCAACTTATTGTGGGAAGCTTGTGGAAGGCTAACCGAAACGTTTGACCCAAGTTAAACAATTTAAAGGCAATGCTACCAAATACTAATTGAGTGTATGTAAACTTCTGACCCACTGGGAATGTGATGAAAGAATTAAAAGCTGAAATAAATCATTCTCTCTACTATTATTCTGACGTTTCACATTCTTAAATTAAAGTGATTATCCTGATTGACCTAAGACAGGACATTTTTACTAGGATTAAATGTCAGGAATTGTGAAAAACTGAGTTTAAATGTATTTGGCTAAGGTGTATGTATACTTCCGACTTCAACTGTACAGTATAAGGTAGTCGTTGTGAATTTGTTAGATTACTTGTTAGATATTACTCCACTGTCGGAACTAGAAGCATAAGCATTTCGCTACACTCGCATTAACATCTGCTAGCCATGTGTTTGTGACCAATAAAATTTGATTTGACTTATTGTTGATTTCTACATAGCACATTGATGTGAATCACACTGCTGCTCTCTCATTTAGCTATTTGTGCCTTTCAGATTGTGGTTGTTGTGGATGGCTGTTCACAAATCTAAATGTGTCTTTCAATTCAAGAATTTTAAGCCGACTATCAATCATTGTTTTTGAAACCAGTGGACAGCCAGTGAAAAATGTGCTCATGCAACAGCTGCATAGTGCGGATCCAAGCCTATGGAATAAAAGTCTGTATTTTATTGCCTAATCTAATACATGCTGATAAAATAAATAAATCCATAGGCTTAATGGACAGAGGCTCAAACTCGCACACTTTTGATATACTTAAATGGCCAATCTGTAGTTGCTACATCCATTTTTGGATTTAGAAATTATATATTTATATATATCCATTGATTCTTGAAGAATATAACTTATAAGTGCCTCATGAGCTTAGTTCAACTGTCAACTCCAGGAGAACACAAACTATAAGCTTGTTTTTCTCCAATGTTTGTAAACATTGTATATGTAAACAAACACTGTATAGTCTCATAACATGGTTAAAATAATAATTTTGATATTATGGATGGTCAGGCCTTGCATCCATATCTCTGTCTTTTTATCTGAGAGTGGTTACATTTCCCCAGGCACATCCCTCAGCTTCTCCAGGCCAATCAGTCCTCCATGACAACAAAACAACAGAGTAGGGCTGGCTAATAAATCCTTAGTTTTGGGGTTATGCTCAGGTAAAACATTTTGACTAATCCATACTTCCATATTTCAAAGTTCTATTCTTGAAGATCAAGGGGTATAACATTTATTGGAATGACTGGAATTCTGATAGACTTTTTAATGTAAAGATATAATTTAATCATATTATTATATGTAGTAGAAGCGATGGGTTGAAGAAGCCTACAAAACCAACCCATAAAGTAAAATTTAACATCCATATATGGCCAGCTTTGTAAACTTGAACATTGATTTATCCTGCAATTTATGTCATTCAATTGGAGTTGAATGTATGCCTCTTAAGGGGAAAGTAATCTGAAAGTAACTGAATGTAATAAGATTACGTTAGTGAGTTTGGGTAATCCAAAAGTTACGTTACTGATTATAATTTTGGACAGGTAACTATTAACTGTAAAAGATTACATTTAGAAAGTAACCTACCCAACCCTGCCCATGCCAACAAAGCCTCATGAATTGAAATGAGTGTAAAGTTAATTACTCGTGAGTTCATCAATAGTTAATTCAATCATCAATCGTTAATTTGCATCATTACTGCGAGCAATCTTGACTCTCAATAGTCATGAGAGCCTCAGTTTACTTGTGAAGATAACTTTAGCGCCACCCTAAAAGCCCTACTCAAATTCTACACAAACCTTCAAATAGGTATGTAATGAGACATTATATAAACACTTTATAGTGTTTTATTTACATTTTAGAGGTGATAAGTTGGACAAAATGCAGTTTCCCCAAATGAAGTATCTCTCCCCTTCATTATCACTTGCTTCCCCCTCCACCATTTCTTTAAAGACCTGGCGGTTTTCCATTGCCTTTTTCAGTCATGCAGAGACGGGCAGCATGAAGGTCTCGTCATTGATTTTGCTGGAAAGGTAGAAATAGTGCTTTACAATGGAATTAATATTATACTTGTCCTGGAAATATTACATTTTTTGGGTGCTAAAACAAGGTAAAGTGTACCAAACACTGCGATGTACGGAAGTTTGCTACTGTAGGTACTGTTATTCCTACTGGCTGGTGGCAAAATTAGCTAACGTTCTTGATTCTAGCTACTAAGACAAATAAAACATCTCAAATGAGCTACTCACTTTAGCGTTTACTTCCTTGAAGTATTTTGTGAACAGCTTCTCACTTCTTTGTTTCTCCAGTTGTCAGTTCGACTACACATCGTTTACACACTCATTTGTGGCACCCAAATAAAAAAAATACAGTTTGAACTCCACAGCAGAAAATATGTGATTTGTGTTACAATGCTTTTAGCTTGTGGTTTGTGCACACCTTTATCCAGAGGGAATACACAAATTATAGCTAGTGTCTGAAAGAATTATATGGATTTAATATTTGTCAAATTATTGAGCATGTCCTCAAAACTCAAATAAGCGTCAGAAATTGTCCTTATTTAGCATATCAAGATCCTGACATGGACATGAGGCAAGAGCATTTGCATTGTATGTACTATGTAGGCCTGCTGTCAGTATTTGTCATCATAATAGAGAAAATAGCCCTATCTCTTTATGTCCAATGAGTCAATATCCGGCCATACCATGTATGATATCCAGAGGGAAATCACAAATTATTTGTGAGTGAAAGAAAATTATGTATTTCATATTTGTCAAATTATTGAGCATGCGCTTAAGACTCAGAAATGCATCAGAAATCATCCTTATTTTCAGCATTTCGAAAAGCATATCAAGAGCCGGATATGGACCTCAGCCAAAAGAAGCATATCTGGAATCACTATAGCGTCATATCTTGAATGTGGTAAAAATATCCAGATATGCAATGTATACAGTCAGTATTTGTTAACAAGAAGAGAGAAAATAGGATGTTGCATATCTCAGAATGTTGAATGAGTCCATATCTGGCCAGATTACCACAGCATGAATCATAATAGCCATAAAACCTAGCGGTCACACAGGGAAATGGTTCCAATAGTTTTTCCACCATTCATTTTTCACATATGGGTTTTTAGAAACAATTAAAATAATGTCTGTGTTTCATGTAGGCTTACCCTGGCAATAATTTGACAAAAATGAAATGCATTATTATATTTCATGCACAAATAATTTGTCAATTCCCTTTCGATATCATACATGGTATGGCCGGATATTGACTCTGTCACGACCTTCGGGATGGACAGACCAAGGCGCAGCGAGGCATCCAGTATACATGTTTATTTATACGAACGAAAACTCACGTAACTGGGCAAAATAACAAAAATGAACACGAAGATCAAGACGCTGAACATAACATGTCAAACAAAACAAAGCTATGCTCAAACAATAACCCACACCATACTATTGAAAACCCCAAACATATATATGGTTCCCAATTAGAGACAACGACACACAGCTGCCTCTAATTGGGAACCATTACCCCAAAACCAAAACAAAACACGCCAGCCTGTCTTTCCAGGCCTGGACGTGACAGTACCCCCCCCAAAGGCGCGGACTCTGACCGCGCCACCCAAAAGTCCATGGGGGGGGGGTCTTCGGGTGGGTTTCTTAGTCCCAGGTGGCGGCTCCGGTGCCGGCCGTGCTGTTCCGAGGTCACGCACCGGAGGCCCTGGGCCATATGCGGGACTGGGGACCCTCTCTGGCAGCGCCGGGCTGGGGACCCTCTCTGGCGGC
>QNTS01000168.1:437274-518813 GCA_003317085.1 Hucho hucho | reverse complement strand
CACGGCCCGTTCCTGCTCCCCGCACCAGAGGTCCAGTGCGCATAGTGAGCCCATCACGGCCCGTTCCTGCTCCCTGCACCAGAGTCCCAGTGCGCGTCATGAGACCAGCACGGCCCGTTCCTGCTCCCCACACCAGAGGTCCAGTGCGCGTCGACAGTCCGGAACCTCCAGAGAAGGTCCCCAGTCCGGAACCTCCAGAGACGGTACCCAGTCCAGAACCTCCAGAGACGGTGCCCAGTCCGGGGCCCGCAACAGTGAGCCCAGTATGGCCGGTTCCTGCTCATCGCACCAGAGTCCCAGTGCTCGTCAGGAGCCCATCACGGCCGGTTCCTGCTCCTCGCACCAGAGTCCCAGTGCTCGTCGTGAGCCCATCACGGCCGGTTCCTGCACCTCGCACCAGAGTTACGGCTAATAGCCCAGGGCCTCCGGTGCGTGACATCAAGCCAGCACGGCTGGCACCGGAGCCGCCACCTGGGAGGAAAAGACCCACCCGAAGACCCCCCATGGACTTTTTTGGGGGGGTACTGTCACGTCCAGGCCAGAGTTTTTAGAATGGCGTGTTTAGTTTCGTTTTTGGTGAAGGGTTTTTTAGTTCTAGGTGTTGTATTTCTATGTTGGGGAAATGGTTCCCAATTAGAGGCAGCTGAGTGTCGTTACCTCTAATTGGGAACCATATATATGTTTGTAGTTTTCAGAGGGGTTTTGTGGGTTATTGTTTGTGCATAGCTTGTTATGTGTGTAGTTATGTTCAGCATCACGATCTTCGTTTTCATTTTTGTTGTTTTTGCCCAGTTACGTGGATAAATAAAAATGTATACTGGAAGCATCGCTGCGCCTTGGTCTGTCCCTTCAGGAGATCGTGACAGCAGGAGGGTTCGACCATCTGATTCTGATTAGATGCGAGGAACAGCATGCACTGTGATAGATCCTGTGTGTAGCTGGTGTAGCGGAGTCAGGCGCAGAACAGCAGATATGAGTAACAAACGTATTTACTCCAATATATTTCACAAAATACAACTCAAACAATTACTCACAAAAAACATGGGGGAACAGAGGGTTAAATAATGAACATGTAATTGGGGGATTGACAAAGACAAAACAAATGAAAAATGGATCGGCAATGGCTAGTAGACCAGTGACGTCGACCGCCGAACGCCACCCGAACAAGGAGAGGGACCGACTTCGGCGGAAGTCGTGACATGCACACTGATGGCCACTTGGGCACAGTGAAACAGAGGACAGCCCAGAGTGATCAAATACAGGAATTACACAGAGCTAAATCCCCAAGCATTCACTGTTTGTATCGGTGAAACCCAGACACTTGGCAATGCATGGGGAGGATAGCGTACAACACGCGACTCAGCCAGGCCAGCTCACTCTCGCAATCCCGCATGGACCGAAGCCAGGCATGGTCTCACACTATGGCTTTAATCAAAGCCATCTGGAGGAGGCAGTCACACACACGCAGGGTACGCACATACACACAGACAACAATCTTGATTGGCCCTCTGGGCCTTCATGAGCGCATCTCCCAAAGACCCGCATCAAGCTGCATCTTCAGGCCCTGGTGTGTCACGGCTCTAGTTGGTTTGGTGTGAATTCTTGGTGTAATCGTCAGCATGCTCTCACTTCTCTGTGCTAATCGAAGGCGACAACGTGAAGTAGCAGATAACACTCAGTGTTTTGTTCTTTCCCTTTGGCACCGGGTTCCCTCCTATTCCCATATGCACACTTTCCCAGCTGCTTCTTTGTTAAGCTAAACATGTCCACTAGGTTTGTGCTGTGTATTGACAATATTCTCTCAACAGCATTTATTCTGTAATACATAATGCAGTCTAGATGGAATCATTCTCCCAAGACTTTAAAAGGTAGTTCTGGAACAGCCAGTAATTGGTCATCTGCAGATCTGCTAATGACTGAGTCCCTCTAGAGCAGCCAAAGTCAACTAGCGGACTAGCAGAGAAGAGTCAATCCCAACCATATAACATCACATTTTGTTATATAAAAGTCAATGCGTTATTTTTAGACAGCTTTAATAAATAAACCGGGCACAGTGGCCTCTTAACTCAGCAACCTCTCTTTCTCGCTCTCTCTCTCTAAGCAACGCCCACCTGTACTAGTTCCCTGTCTAATCCAATGGTGTGGTTATATGCAAATACCAGATATGCAAATGTCTTTCCCAGATATGCAAATGTCTTTCCCAATCACATGAATCCAAATATCTTCTGTGGAACCTTGGGGCAAGCAGGCAGAAAGAAACAGAAAGATTTGACCGCAGTTCAACTGTTAATATCACAGACAGGAGCTTAGTTAACAGTATCTTTGTTAATATGGCTTGTAAAAAATAACAAAATTGACTCTGAAAATTGTATTTGTGACCCGTTTCAGATGCAGCGAGGGTTCCAGTATACATACTTTTATTTACGTATTGCAACTGGCAAAACAATAAACAAATAAAGATCGTAACTCAGGTGTGGCTCAACACAGGCACACACAAATACAACATACAAATATAATTAATGACCCACAACCCCAGTGAAGAAAAGAACAATCATAAATATGGTTACCAATTAGAGGTAACGACAATCAGCTGCCTCTAATTGGGAACCATCAACCCAACATAGAAATACACCACCTAGAACTAAAAACCCCTCCTAACCAAAACACAAATGAAACGCCAGCCTGCTATCCCAGGCCAGGACGTGACAAATTGTTAAATTACGAGCCACAGAAAAAGTCAGCAACCTTCCCGCTAGCCATGATTGGCTGAGATAATGAGTGAGCTGGTCAGAAGGTAATCCTGTCTAACACAGCTTCTTTTTTTTATATAAATTGCGTATTAAAACTTAACAACAGACGTGACTATGCAAGTATCCATTTCAATAGAACTTCACTGCAACAACTGTTTCAGAGCACTCTAGTCTGAGTGTGCCACAGCGCAGAATAACTGACGAATTTCTGAACTCTCAACACCAGTTGAATATGGCCGGTGTCAGTAAAGGTCAGCAAAAAAAGCGGAATACAATTGTTGCCACTTACAGTCTGCTCTAGATAACAAGAAAACAGCCTAACCAGCTCTGCTAGGGCGAGTGAAATGGTCAGAATTTGGGTGGGGGATGAAGGTAAAGATGATTCTTATGACATTGTACACGGTCAGTGTGAACCAGTGTGAACCAACAACGTGCCAAGCAACGGAAACGACACAAGACGTCTTATTTAACTTGTTAGGGAGCGGAGGCTGAGGGGTCGGTTTTGGAGAGTCGTGCGTGCCCAAAGTAAAATGCTTGCCACTCAGGCTCAGAAAATAGGATATGCACATAATTAGTACTATTGGATAGGAGTTTAGTTTCCAAAAGTGTTAACATTTTGTCTGTGAGTGTAACAGAACTCATTTGGCAGGCAAAAACCAGAGAAAATTCCATCCGGAAATGTCATTCTGGTGGCTTATGGCTCACTTTGAGACAGTGCCTTTAGAAAAGTCTTTATACCAGGACACTGAATGTAGTACCTATTGCTTCCACTGAATGTCAGCAGTGTATACGTACATTTTCATGGCAATCGGAACCATTGTCTTCAATGGGTAGAGGTTTTAGTGACGGGAGCTCTTTTTCAGTTGCACGTTTTTGGGCGCACGTTTGGCTGAGCGGTCCACTTTATTTGACTTATATAACGTTTAGGTGACCATCCAAGTGAAAGATTATCACTTTTATTCATAAAAGATAAGCTAAGGATGCATTTTAATTGGTTTTTGTTTTGTTGAGGGAAAGTTTATAGGTTTAGATGAACGCGTTCTGTTCACGTTGGATTTTCTGAACACAAGGCGCCAACCAAACAGAGATTTATGGATATAATTAATGACTTTTTATAACCAAATACCCATGGATTGTCTTCGTTGGACACTTAGGAAGCCCTCTGCAGAAGTTCTACAAAAGGTAAGGCACAGGTTTTCCCTGTGAAATGCATTTTCTATCGACCGGGCTGGCTAAAGATTTCATGGTTATGGAAAACATTGAAGGTGCTACCCTCAAACAATCAAATGTAGTGCTTTCGCCGCAAAGCCTTTTTGAAATCCGACAACGCTGTGATATTGCCAAGAAGCAGAGCTTTTGATGAGTATGAAACACTTGTATATTGGTGCATGTTTAATAATTCAACTTTTGGATTTTGCCTTGCATTTCACCTGGTAGTGTCGGGCTAGCGCCCCACCACTCCCTAACAAGTGAATGAAAGGGGTTGCAGTCTGCCGTGAAGCTTTCATCCATGTATAAGGGTAAGAGTCTAGCTACAGTTTCAGATATTAAACAAGTCTCGAGGTATTCCACGCCTGAGGTAGAGTACCAAATGATAAGCTGTAGACCACACTATCTACCAAGAGAGTTCTCATCTATATTATTCGTAGCCGTCTATTTACCACCACAGACCGATGCTGGCACAATTACTGCACGCAACCAACTCTATAAGGCCATAAGCAAACAAGAAAATGCTCATCCAGAAGCGGCGCTCCTAGGGGCCGGGGACTTTAATGCAGGCAAACTTAAATCAGTTTTACCACATTTTGTTCCAGCATGTCACATGTGCAACCAGAGGAAAAATCTTACCATCATTTTATCCTCCTGATTCCTGCTTACAAGCAAAAACGAAAGCAGGAAGTACCAGCGACTCGCTCAATACGGAAATGGTCAGATAACGCGGATGCTACGCTACAGACTGTTTTGCTAGCACAGACTGGAATATGTTCCGGGATTCATCCAATGGCATTGAGGAGTATATCACCTCAGTCATTGGCTTCATCAATAAGTGCATCGACTACTTCGTCCCCACAGTGACCGTACGTACATATCCCAACCAGAAGCCATGGATTACAGGCAACATACGCATTGAGTTAAAGGCTAGAGCTGCCGCTTTCAAGGAGCGGGACACTAATCCAGACGCTTTTAAGAAATCTCTCGGTAGCCGATGTCCTTTAAACAGGTCAACATTCACAAAGCCATGGGGACAGAACGATTACCAGGACATGTACTCAAAGCATGCGCGTACCAATTGGCAAGTGTCTTCACTGACATTTTCAACCTCTCCCTGACCGATTCTGTAATGCCTACATGTTTCAAGCAGACCACCATAGTCCCTGTACCCAAGAAAGCGAGGGTAACCTGCCTAAATGATCACCACCCTGTAGCACTCACGTCGGTAGCCATGAAGTGCTTTGAAAAGCTGGTCATGGCTCACATCAACAGCATCCTCCCGGATACTCTAGACCCACTCCAATTCACATACCAACCCCAACAGATCCACAGATGACGCAATCTCACTTGCACTCCACACTGCATTTTCCCACCTGGACCAAAGGAACACCTATGTGAGCATGCTGTTCATTGACTACAGCTCAGCATTCACCACCAGAGTGCCCACGAAGCTCATCACTAAGCTTCTTGATGGGCCTCCCCCAGGTGGTAAGGGTAGGCAATAACACATCTGTCACGCTGATCCTCAACACTGGGGACCCTCAGGGGTGTGTACTTAGTCCACTCCTGTACTCCCTGCTCACCCACGATTGCGTGGCCAAACATGACTCCAACACCATCATTAAGTTTGCTGACAACACAACAGTGGTAGGCCTGATCAACGACAATGTTGAGACAGCCTATAGGGAGGAGGTCAGAGAACTGGCAGTGAGGTGCCAGGACAACAACCTCTCCCTCAATGTGAGCAATACAAAGGAGCTGATCGGGGACTACAGGAAAAGGCGGTCCGAACAGTCCTCCATTAACATCAACGGGGCTGTAGTGGAGCGGGTCGAGTGTTTCAAGTTCCTTGATGTCCGCATCACCAACTAACTATCATGGTCCAAACACACCAAGACAGTTGTGAAGAGGGCATGACAAAACCGTTTCCCCCTCAGGAGACTGAAAATATTTGGCATGGGTTCCAAGGTCCTCAAAAATGTATGCAGCTGCACCTACGAGAGCATCCTGACCGGTTGCATCACCACCTTGTATGGCAACTGCTCGGCATCTGACCATAAGGTGCTACAGAGGGTAGTGCGTATGGCCCAGTACATCACTGGGGCCAAGCTTCCTGCTATCCAGGACCTACTGTAAATGTAACCTATACAGAAGACACCCGAGCCCTGAAGCAAGCTTCCACAAAATTGAACGGAAATGGCGATCCACCAAACTGTCTTTCGACTAGCTTGGAAAGACAGTACCGTGCAATACTGAAGAGCCCACATTGCTGCTCAATCAGCCTATTTTTCCAACCTAACTGATAAAAATAAGAACAATCCAAGTTTTATTTTTGATACTGTCGCAAAGCTAACTAAAAAGAAGCATTGATCAAGAGAGGAGAGCTTTCACATCAGCAGTGATGAATTCATGAACTTCTTCGATGAAAAGATGATGATCATTAGAGCAAATTACGGACCCCACTTAGAATCTGTGTATTTCTCCAAAACGCAGTTGTTCTGAGTCTGCACAGAACTGCCAGGACCTAGGATCAATGGAGACACACACGTTTTGTAATCCTGTATCTCTTGACACAGCCATTTTCCACAACTTTGGAAGTAGGCATGGGGTCATTGTCCATTTGGAAGACCCATTTGTGACCAAGCTTTAACTTCCTGGCTGATGTCTTGAGATGTTGCATCAACTTATCCACATAACGTTCCTTCCTCATGATGCCATCTATTTTGTGAAGTGCACCAGTCCCTCCTGCAGCAAAGCACCTCCAAAACATGATGCTGCCACCCCCGTGCTTCACGGTTGGGATGGTGTTCTTCGGCTTGCAAGCCTCCCCCTTTTTAATCCCAATGTAACGATGGTCATTATGGCCAAACAGTTCTATTTTTGTTTCATCAGACCAGAGGACATTTCTCCAAAAAGTACGATCTTTGTCCCCATGTGCAGTTGCAAACCGTAGTCTGGCTTTTTTATGGCGGTTTTGGATTAGTGGCTTCTTCCTTTCTGAGCGGCCTTTCAGGTTATGTCGATATAGGACTCGTTTTACTGTGGATATGGATACTTTTCTACCGGTTTCCTCCAGCATCTTCACAAGGTCCTTTGCTGTTGTTCTGGGATTAATTTGCACTTTTCGCACCAAAGTACGTTCATCTCTAGGAGACAGAACGCATCTCCTTCCTGTGCGGTATGACAGCTGTGTTGGCCCATGGTGTTTATACTTGCATACTATTGTTTGTACAGATGAACGTGGTACCTTCGGGCGTTTGGAAATTGCTCTTGTAGAGGTCTATAATTTTTTTTCTGAAGGCCTAGGAGATTTCTTTTGATGTTCCCATGATGTCAAGCAAAGAGACACTGAGTTTGAAGGTAGGCCTTGAAATACACCCACAGGTACACCTCCAATTCACTCAAATGATGCCAATTAGCCTATCAGAAGCTTCTAAAGCCATGATATCATTTTTGGGAATTTTCCAAGCTGTTTAAAGGCACAGTCAATTTAGTGTGTGTAAACTTCTGACCCATTGGAATTGTGTACAGTGAATTATAAGTGAAATAATCTGTCTGTAAACAATTGTTGGAAAAATGACTTGTGTCATGTACAAAGTAGTTTCCTAACCGACTTGCCAAAACTATAGTTTGTTAAAATTTTTGGAGTGGTTGAAAAATGAGTTTTAATGACTCCAACCTAAGTGTATGTAAACTTCCGACTTCAACTGTACCAACAGTGGGCCATTCATCAAACATGACAGTGTCGTGAATCTCCTTTATTTTAGCAGTAAATCCTATCAGAACAGAACTGTGGATCAGTTGTGATTGCTGGCTCCTAAACCTATGTCTCTACCGTCTTGCATTTAACCTAAAAAACGCTGAATTTAACCTAACCCACTCGCATGTTAAACCAAGGCATTTCGCCCGACGCACAGCCTTTCACCAAAATGGCATTTCGCAGTGTTACATTTTGTGTGGTACTGCACGAGATAACTGTGCTTCTACTTTCAACTAATACCACACAAAATGGCATGAGGGAGCGTTGGCCCTAATAAATATGACCCAGACCTGGACATTGTTGCTCAACAAAAGCCTGTCTCAGTGGAATCTCCGGTCTGTAAAAAAAGCTAGGGGACTCATCATTGGGTTTTTCTTTTTTTTTTCAGCCGATCACTATCTCCATTACTGTGTTTAATCTCCCTCCGAGCCAAAGTGGAAGTTCTAAAAGCCACAGCGCTGTCCCTGATCTCCCCGCAGGATTGCTTTACACTGTTTGACATTTCCCCCAGCCTTTTGATGCTCCACATGTCAGCTGGGCTGTGGGCTCCTATCTGTGCCCAGTGCTCACCGGCACACACCTCTGCGCTCAAGAACAAGAGGCCATTCTCCTCTACAGCTGCCGTGAAGTAAATTCACAAGCTGTGCAAGAGCAATGCTTCAGATGATGAATTGCAGCAAGTCACTTATTTGGGTTGGAGGGGTGTGTAGATTGACAGCTTTTTTACTTGCTTCAGGTGTGTGATAGCCACATACAAATCACATTGTAGACCCGTGCCAACAACATCTATTAAAGTTGTACAGTATTATCAGGAAGTTCAATCTATGCTAAGACTACACTGTCACTCTATCCATGCCTAACTTTTACAAGATTCACGTCAGAAGAGAGAATAAAGGTGATTATGTTGGGTAGGACCTGTGATGGAGGCTTTGCAAAGACTGCACTTCCTAAAGAAGGTTGCTAACAAAACACTGAGGGATACGTCTTGTTCCATTGGAGTTCTTGGCTCTTTACCAACAACTGGTTTTGGATTGAGCTCATTTCTCAAAGAGATATAATCAGAAATAATCAGGCAAAACAACGTGTCACTCTTTCAAGTGACACCTGCATTTGAAGGAGTCTAGGGAAATATATACACTACCGTTCAAAAGTTTGGGGTCACTTATAAATGTCCCTGTTTTTGAAAGAAAAGCAAATTTTCTGTCCATTAAAATAACATCAAATAGATCAGAAATACAGTGTAAACACTATTAATGTTGTGAATTACTATTGTAGCTGGAAACTGCAGATTTTTTATGGAATATCTACATACTGTAGGCATACAGAGGCCAATTATCAGCAACCATCAGTCCTGTGTTCCAATGGCACGTTGTGTTAGCTAATCCAAGTTTATCATTTTAAAAGGCTAATTGATCATTAGAAAACCCTTTTGCAATTATGTTAGCATAGCTGCAAACTGATGTTCTAAAGAAGCAATAAAACTGGCCTTCTTTAGACTAGTTTAGTATCTGGAGCATCAGCATTTGTGGGTTCGATTACAGGCTCAAATGGCCGGAATACAAATAACTTTCTTCTGAAACTCATCGGTCTATTCTTGTTCTGAAAAATGAAGGCTATTCCATGCAAGAAATGGCCAAGAAACTGAAGATCTCGTACAACGCTGTGTACTACTCCCTTCACAGTACAGCGCAAACTGGCTCTAACCAGAATAGAAAGAGGAGTGGGAGGCCCCGGTGCACAACTGAGCAAGAGGACAAGTACATTAGAGTGTCTAGTTTGAGAAACGAATGCCCCACAAGTCATCAACTGCCAGCTTCATTAAATAGTACTCGCAAAACACCAGTCTCAACGTCAACAGTGAAGAGGCGACTTCGGGATGTTGGCCTTCTAGGCGGAGTTGCAAAGAAAAACCCATATCTCAGACTGGCCAAAAAAAAGAAAATATTAAGATGGGCAAAATAACACAGACACTGGACAGAGATATGGCTTTTTTTTGTCTTCTAGTTGGATAATAGAGATATCATCCAACTTGAGAGAATTATTTTCCTGCAGAAAGAGGTGCACTTGTACAGTCGATGTTATGTCCATGTCATATATGGTCACAATATAGTTATATCTGAGCCCTACTTTTGATTTTCGTAGACGGTGGCATTGCTTTCTCCTCAGTGAACATGAGCCATTTTTTTCCACTGCAGCCATAAACACAAGCTCCTTGTTGCTGACGTGAACTATGGCACCTTAGGTTAATAGAGCTGCCCATTACCACACACAGTCTTGTACAGCTAACCTTGTGGGCACACACAATTCAGTCTAATTCAAAATCCTATTTTCCCTAATCCTAAACCTAACCCTTACCCGTACTCTTACCCTTACCCTTACCCCAAAACCTAACCTTAACCCTAACCCTATCTCCTAACCCTAAAACTAACCATAGCTCCTAACCCAAACCTTTAAAGTAATTCTAACCCTAACACTGATTCTAACCTTAATCCTAAACCCCCTAGAAATAGCATTTGACCCCATGGGGACTAACAAGATGTCCCCATTTGGTCAACTTTTTGTTAATTTACTATTCAGAAGTCCCCACAAGCATAGTTAAACACGTCCACATACACACATACAAACACAAGTGAAACAGCATCTGAAATCGAAGAGGTGTGTGGGTGCACAACCTATATGGGGGCCTCGAGTGTTGCACTGCAGGTTCTTTGAATACCTGGTCACACTTTTTCCATTGCAGTCATGAAATTCCTTACCCCACAGACATATTGGACTATTTGCACGACTGTCAATGGTCTCCACCTCTCTCTCTCTCCCTCGCTCGCTTTTCCACCCAAGCTCTATGCTACCTTGTAGAGTCTCACGCAAAGTGTAGAGTGAAGGCATGAGTGTGCAAGTTCACTAGACTTGGCAGCTCTGCCAAGTAGTACTGGAGTTACATGTTTAATCTAATCTGACTATGGGAGCAAAGTGAAACACAAGCACTGTATCACTCTACTATAAGTAGAGAACTTTGAAGGAATGACATGGTTCAGTCTTTCCATTTAAATGGAAGGCATATAAGTGTAATTTTTACTGTATTGGTTCCTTGTTGGTTCTAAGACCAATACTTGTGGTAGTAGTGTACAGTCATTGTAAGAAATGTGATTTTGATGGGACTGGTGATGTGTCAATTTGAATTGTTGGTTTGAAACTACATCCGCAGAATGATCCAGGATAGATGACAGTGCAGTTTCATTGGTGTTGAAGGTTATGCATGGCATATGTGTTTATAAGCACTTACCCTCTGTTTACTTTAAATCTGCATAAACAATCACCACTTTCTAAAAGATATTGTAAAATAAAAGTTACAAGAGCATTTTTCGATTGTGGAGTTTTGGAGTTCAGTGATGGGTTTTGGACAGACAATGCCCATTGAGAAGTGGAGTATATGATTTAGATAAGTGTTAACTATTGCAATGATGTGAACACTATACCTAAAATAAACTTGCAATAGTGAATACTCTCCTTTTAACACAGTTGACAGCCTACCCATCACAAACAGAGCTTAAAGTGTTTCAAAAAAAATTCAGAGTTCACCCCAACTGTTAGAAGCTGTCTGATTTGGTCTGTTTTAGACGATGACTTCATTGCACAATTAATTATAGATAGGGAAGGTGGAGGGTGACCTCACTCTTGATGGATTTACCTTGTGTAAACTTGGTGAACACTAGATGTGCAGTGGAGAGGAGATCTCCCAAATCATTCCATCACAGCTGCTTAATTGCAAACATTATTTTAATATTTCATTAACTGCTGGTCTATTACCATGAGGAATTGAGAATGAGATTTTCTCCTACCTTGACATTCTCTTTTATGAAATCAAATAGATTCCTGACCTATTAGGACAGAACATTGAAAATACTTTAGAGACATTTAATCTAAAAAGCTGTTTTGACACCATATTGTAAACTTTAATCTAAGGTCAGGTATATTAGCATACCGTTCCCAGACACAGATTAAGTCTTGGTCTAAAAAGCAAGATAAATGGAGAATCTCCCAAAAAAGTTATCAATTTAAAACCTCTACTTACATATGTTTGTATTTCAAAAGTACAGTTTGAGTAGTTGAAATAACCAGTCACATTTAAAGCATTTGTTTGCCAAGTAAATTGACCATCTTTTTCTCACCCTAGTTTAGCTTCAGTGTTTCCAGCATGAACGTTTGGAAGGAAAGAGAAAGGAGCCGATTATTTGTGATGTTAGATGTGCAAAATGGCCGTCAGGGGAGCTGTGGTTCTCAGGCCAAATGAGACGTGACAAGATGTACTAAAACAAAAGACAAAATGAAAAGAAACTACCTTTTCACCCATCATTTCCCCTGTCAGTGAGGCTTGGCTTGTGGAGGAAGATTTGGGTCCGGTGTGACATTATAAAAAACCCTACTGAAATTAATATGATGATCAAATCAAACCAAAGCTTATTTGTCACGTGCGCCGAATACAACAGGTGTAGACCTTACAGTGTAATGCTTACTTCCAGGCCCTAAACAACATTGCAATTTAAGTAAAACTATGCATATATGACTATGCATATATGATAAACAGAGAGTAGCAGTAGCGTAAAAGAGGGGTTGGCGGGTGGTAGGTGGCGGGACACAATGCAGATAGTCCAGGTAGCCAATGTGCGGGGGCACCGGTTAGTCGGGCTAATTGAGGTAGTATGTACATGAATGTATAGTTAAAGTGACTATGCATATATGATAAACAGAGAGTAGCAGCAGTGTAAAAGAGGGGTTGGGGGGGGACAGAATGCATTTGATTACCTGTTCAGGAGTCTTATGGCTTGGGGGTAAAAGCCTTTTGGTCCTAGACTTGGCGTTCCGGTACCGCTTGCCATGCGGTAGTAGAGAGAACAGTATATGACTGGGGTGGCTGGGGTCTTTGAGAATTTTTAGGGCCTTCCTCTGACACCGCCTGGTGTAGAGGTCCTGGATGGCAGGCAGCTTAGCCCCAGTGATGTACTGGGCCGTACGCATTACCCTTTGGTACAAATGTTCAAATAATGACTTTTGCAGTGTTGGTCCAATGCTGGGTAATAGAGCCATCATTTGCAGATTGTACGGAGCATTAATCACTTACCAATTAGGACAGTTCACTGACAAGTCACTATGTATTTTCTTTTGGTTTCATGTCTTCAACATTAAAAGTAGGTAAGGTCACATTTTCACAAACAACCTAAGAGTCAGCCAATAGACTTATGAATCCAGTCTATGTCAATGCCAAATAACACCTACATTTATTTCCTGCTTCACTGTAAAACAAAGCTTCTTTGAACAATTCTAAATCGCAGTGAATCACAGCGTCAACTCTAAAGGATTTTCCCCCTTTCAGTGAAATGCATTATTATCGGAAAATAGAGGGATCATCTTTCCCTCAGCTGGCTCTTAGGGGAGAGATCCACAGGGCTCGTTTGTGCGGAACACAAGGGGGCACTGGAAATGAGACCCTGGCCAGGTATGTGCCGAGAAGAATGGGGGGATTGTCGTCATCTGAGTTTCAGAGTACAGAATCTCGTTAACCTTTGGAATCTGGCACAGGCTATAGGGCTGGCAGAGAGACAAGGCCTGGCACCTGCCCACTGATACGCCCGGGCAAGAGCAGGGGGGGTATCAGACACAGTGGGGGTCACAAACACATACACACACGTATGCACACACACACACACACACACACTAACTACCCCCAAAGATCACAAACCAACCAAGTGATACATATACAGAATCACGTAGAGCTATTTCATAGATTAGCATGCATGGGAGGTCCCTAACTTATGCATTAATATCTGTAAGGCAGTCTGTACAGAATCCATGAGTAAATACTGAGGGATATTATCACTGTAGATGGTTCAGAGTACACATACTGTATGACAACAATCTTAAATATACCTAAACAAAGCACTTTTATGTGTTGAAGAAAAATACAGCTGTCTCAAGTATCTTGTGTTGTATAAACCAAACAAACCTGTGCACATGATTCCTCTCATTTGGAAGCAATTCCAATGACTCCTTTGTGCCAGCCAACAACTAGCTAGATGTCTCTGCCAAACACAAGTATCAGAAAGTATATTTTTTCATCGATCTGATTCGAAACTCTTGTCCAGAAAGGGAGACTTTCTTGCGACCATTCCCTTCTTTGCTCTTGCTCTTTGCCACAGCAGCAAGATTCTCCTTCCTCCCTCCCTCCCACTTTCTTATTGGAACCGTGCCAGACCTCCTCTTCTAAAGCCTTACCCCCTCCCTCTGGCGCATGACCAAACTAATGAGCCCCTAAGTGCCCTGGCAGTGGAGTGGTGGGCTGGCATGGGTTGGGATTGCCAACAGGGAGCCACAGGTGTCTAGCTGATGTGGTTGCATCCATGTCCTTGCCCCTCTGACCTGATGGGCACTGGCACTGAGGGATCACAACCAAAATGCTGGCACTTTGGCCTGCTCCCAATGAGATGGGGCATTGTGGAATTGTTGGACAATGACACAGCAGGTCCAATGGACTGGGCAGGGACACTGGGGCAGCTGCAGCAAGTCAAGCCCTCTCTTCCAGGCATTGGCTACATGGGCCACAATGGCACAGCATGGGCATATACTAAGGAGACACACAGCCTTTGTAAATGTGGCCTGTAGCGGGACTCAGGAGTGGACGCACATAAGTGAAGCAGGGGAAGAATCTTGAATTCCCTGTAAAACTTTGTCTTCCCTCCTTGTATCCCCTGTTGCCTTGCTTAGTCTTACACACACACCAACACACACACGCGCACGCATACACACAAACACATCTCATCTACTCTTGCACCCCACTGGGCCACCGGAAGAGCATTGAAGGAAACCTCTCATAGATAAATTAGTGCTGAATGGTGATGATGAGGATGATATATGCATGCTCCTTTGCAGCCTCCGCAGAAAACACTGCATTCCCCCACACCTGAAGGGCAAACTGGCAGACTCCATAAAAGGGCAAATCCCTGCATGAGTCAATGATGTCATCTCCACCATAAGTAATAGCTCTCTGGCATCGGCTTGGAAATCTATTTGACCTATTGTACGTCTCAGCTTCAAATTACTCTCTCTCTGGCCCTCTAGAACCAGTGCATGACCTCACTGCTGAAATTAAATATATAGGGTACCAGTCAAAGGGTTTTTCTTGATTTGTACTATTTTCTACATTGTAAAATAATAGTGAAGACATCAAAACTATGAAATAACACATATGGAATCATGTAGTAACCTAAAAACTGTTAACATTTTTAGATTCTTCAAAGTAGCCACCCTTTGCCTTGATGACAGCTTTGCACACTCTTGTTAAAAGTTTTGACTTGCACTGTATATATATTTTTTTCTACCAAGGAATTAAACAAAAGCAGCAGCATCTCCTGAGTATGAAGTTACCATGTTTTATAGTATATTGTGTACATAGCTGGCTAGTCTCCACAGTACCATTGCCTCGCTGTCGTTGACATCGAATGAGATCAAGGGGCCAAAGAAGCTGCTGCTTTGTTTCCAACAGTGTGCAGTGAGGCTATTCCTGTCCCCTCACCTTTCTCTTCATCATTACTTAAGACATGCTGTACCTCTCTCATCACTTTGGACATGCTGTACCCAGGGGTGAAAGTAGAATGAATTTATTCCGGTACGAGACCTCCTATGTTCACACGCACTTGTCAAAAATTCACTTCAAAGGGCTCCTTTACTAGGATACCCACGCACGTTTATCCACCCGCAACATATTTCCAGCCTCCAAACATTGGTGAATGGAAAGAGACATCTGTTACACAAAATACCATACTGCCTTACTTTCTCCCCTGGCTGTACCTCTCTCTTCTACTTTTCTCTTTATCATCACTTTATCATCTCTCTCTCTCTCTCTCTCTCTCTGCAACATTAGGACAGTGAGCTCCTCCCTTTACTTTTCTCTCTTTATCAGTCTGTTCTTATCTTTTCCTCATCACTGTTGCAGTCTCTACCTATCCCTTTCTCTCCCTCTGCTTCTTTCATTGCTCTCTTTTTTGTTCTCCTTCATCTCTCTCTCACGCACAAACAAGCATGGGCGCACATACACACACACACACACACACCACACTAAAGACCCACTGTTTGGGGATAATAAAATCAAGCTTTCATGTCCACTGGTTTTCCCGTTAGGCTAACTCCTATTACTAATGTGCATTAGTCCCATTTTCATCCCAGCCTAAGTATGGTCTATCTACCAATGTAGCAATGCACTCAATAGGCTCCGCTGGACTCAGGTGATAGCTCCTTAAATACAAAGACATGTAACTGGTTAAATTGAACTGGGGACATCTCGCATGCCAACCCAATGTCTTATCCATTAGACCAAGAGGGAATCCTCAGGCAGGGCTTCCTCATAGAGATGGCAAGATTCCAAATCACCTCATCTCTGCTACAGACAACTTTGGCAAGACAATTATGGGTAATTAATTGATGCCTGCATATCTCCCTTACCGCAGACGTGTCATCATGTCTGACACTCGCTGCGTCCTATCAAGTCTCTCTTTGTATCTCTTTGAGATATTTTGAAAAAAGAATAAGAAGAAAACAGAGCATGATGATTCACGGGACTATCTCGGAACCCTCCCAACTCCAATTAACGAGTCTAAGTGAAAGTAGAGGATCAAGAAGAACAAACAGAATTCGAGAGACTTTGACAGTTTAATACCAGGAAAGGATGAGACTGACATTCTAAAACCCACTTAACCTTCTTAACCCACTTAACCTCGGCTAATCCTTTCGTCTTGACATCTACTGTAATAGGCAACGTTGTATTTTGATTGCAAACAATTGAAGATTAAATAAAAAGTATATGCCCTGATGAGATGGGCCCTTATTCATGTAGCAACTCAGAATAGCAGTGCTGATCTAGAATCAGGTCCCCCCTGTGCTTGTAATATTATTCACTATGATCTAAAAGGCTAAACTGATCCTAGATCAGCACTCATACTCAGATTATCCGCTAGATAAGCAGCTGTGCATATTAAAAGAGTTTTGGATGCAGTCTGACTCAGCTGGCTGCAGAGCCTTGGATGCTCTCAGAACCTGTTAATTAACCAGATGTCCAATTTTGTTGGACTTCTGGTGCGATGTTATATGAAGAATCTTCCTCCCATGCCACGTGAAATACTGCTGCACTATCCAGTCACAGACACACACACGCACGCACAGACGCATACACACACATACACAGAAAACAGAATGTCACTTCCTTAAGTTCAGACGACGATGTCAAATAATTTCACAAACACACTCTATTTGAAAGATCGAAAGGGACAAATACAATTTTCCCAAGTTTGTCGTCCATTTTTCCTTTCAAACTCCTCGTTGTAATTCTCAAAAGACCAGATCCGACTTCACCATGTGGACTGCAACGATCCAGCCTGGGTCACATCCCTTGGTTATTTTTGTTGTTGTCCAGGCTATCGTGGTCAGCAGTCGGCCCTTCACATGCTAAGTGTATTTTCATTACATAGAGAGGACACCCAGACAGCTTGCTATCAGATCCTCAAATGAGTCACTGATAACACACCTTTCCTACACTAATAAACTCACTCTGGACAGCGGGGGTAGCTTTATATTGCTCGGCGGCAAGATTTTCCAGAGAACTGAAAGTGTCAAAACATCTTCACTCCGACTTCGAGAGCTTCTTGAAGGTCCTGAACAGTCATTCTGAAAATTACTTTTTCTCTCATGGCTAACTACCAGCAAGTTTGAAAAGACAGGCTGAGTGGGCGGTAAGCTTATATTCATGAGCTCACCTTGACTGACAGCTCTTTGAAACACCTATGTCAAGCAACTTGGATGCAGTGAGCAGTGTTGCATTAACATCAAGAAAATTGTGATACACAAAGCAACTCAAACAACAACAAAAATCTCCCGTTTCTCATGCCTCTTGTGATGCGGTTCACGGTAGTACTGATGGATATGTTGACTTGACAACTGCGTTTAAGTTTTGAACGACCACCCCCCCTTTTGTTCCATGCTGGCTGAAGACCTAGCTAGCCAGTAACTATCTAACACTACACACAGATGATAGGGGGAACAGATAAATAGGGTAAATAGGGTAATTGTTTATGACAAACTTTTAATTGTATTTGCTGACACCCTACAGTAAAATGTTGGCACCAGTAGAGTAGCTGGACTCACAGGCTTTGTTTAAATCCCCATCAAAATCCGTCAGGTTAACCTAGAGACATCTGCCTATGTCGGCCTTCCGCATATACGGTGAAAGGTGGCCGAGCTACAGCTGTGTTTGTCTGACCATGAGATATCCCGAAAATTGGTCTTCTCACGAAAACGTCTGTAGCGTCTGAACGGTTTGGCCTACAAACTAACATGACCCCACTATGGAAGGGGTCAACACGATGGTGTTCTCCATTTTGCTCCCACGACCCCCACAAGTGTGACTGGAGTCGTCTGAAGGGAACCCCCCCCCCCCAATGGCTTAGACTTTTAGAGGGTTTAATGACAGTGGTAAAAATAATAAAAATAGAAGAGTAGAGGGCCAAGAGATCTGCCATGCGCTACACCACACTTTACATGTTTAACATTTAACATTCTCTAACATTGGAGAAGCTTCCATTAAAGGAAACTGTGGTCTATTAGATAGATAGTTCAAAATCCACGATATGGCAGAGGTTGAAAAGCCATAACACTTAAGTTTTTTTCCAACACAGGTTATGGTGATAATATCAAAGGCTGCTCTGAAATCTAACAGTACAGCTCCCACAATCTTCTTATTATCAATTTATTTCAACCAATCTGTCATTTGTGTCAATGCTTTACATGTTGATTGCCCTTCTCTGTAAGCATGCTGAAAATCTGTTGTTAATTTGTTTAACAGAAATGGCAATGTATTTGGTCAATGTCACGTATACTCCCTCGCTGTCCTCTAGGTCATCAGGCTGCTGATGATCCCACACACCTGTCACCATCGTCAAGCACACCAGCGCCTCATGACACTCACCTGGACTCCATCACCTCCTTGATTATCTTCCCAATATCTGTCAATCCCCTTGGTTCTTTCCTCAGCTGTTATTGACTCTGTTTCATGTCGGTGCGTTGTTTGTGTTTCGTGTTTATTGTTTTGTTTATTTATTAAAACACTCACTCCCTGTACTTGCTTCCTGACTCTTAGCGCACTCGTTACAGTCAAACACATTTTCTTCCAACAGTTTGCTTTGAGCTGGCAGCAAGCTGATAGGTTGGTTGTTAGAACCAGTGAAGGCCACTTTACCATTCTTGGGTAGCAGAACTACTTTGTCCTCAGGCTTCCCTCCAGGCTGGGCCAATTGTGATGCCTCTAGCACTGAGATGCAGTGCCTTAGACCGCTGCCCCACTCGGGAGCCCCAACATGGATTGTGTATGTGTGCCATTCAGAGGGTGAATGGGCAAGACAAAATATTTAAGTGCCCTTGAACGGGGTATGGTAGTAGGTGCCAGATGCACAGGTTTGTGTTAAGAACTGCAAAGCTGCTGGGTTTTTCCACACTCAATAGTTTCCCATGTATCAAAGATGGTCCACCACCCAAAGGACAGGGGAGGGTAGCACAGTGGTGCAGATCGCCTCAATATCTGTACATTTGACTAAATATTAGCACTTCACTCCACATACTTGTTGATAATAACATTCAATCTGGATAACAACACAAAATTCTAAGGCTAGAGAAATTTATCGACCAATATTACCAAAACAATCAACACCCAAACATGACGGAGAGTAAACATGGAGACCGAAAAAACTGCGACAATGGAGAAAGAAACAATCTAAAAGATACAGTCAATAAGATTTAAACGTTAATGAACTTAAAAAGGAGAACATGTTTCTGAGAGAAGCCTTATTTGACATACAGAATATATCTATGAGAGAAAATATGGTACTTACTGGTATCAAAGAAAAAGAGGGCAAAGATTCTGAAAGTGTGGTGAAAAAAACTATTTCTTACAGTGCCACAGATCCCAGGTGATGTTGTCGACAAAATCCAACTCCAACTCAAATGTACACCATTTTGAATAGAGAAGACCAAGATATGAGAACCCAATCGTTCTTCAAAGATAAAATAATTGTTAAAAGCCTGGGTAAAAGACTCGCTGGCATGAAAATAGGCATGAATGATCAGTTCCTGAAGAAAATTGCAGAACGGTGCAAAGTTCTGTACCCACACTTCAAGGAGAATAGATTAAAAGGGAAACATATAGCTCTTGTAGTCTATAAACAGTGTATTGATAACGAAATATTCCGAGACACCAACACTACATGGCTATTCTAAATATCACAAAGTTCCCATAGAGGAGTCAAATATTGGAACACCCAATACAATCCATGGTAGGGATTGTAATAACAAAATAAACTCAGCAAGAACAGAAACGTCCTCTCACTGTCAACTGCATTTATTTTCAGCAAACTTAATTAACATGTGTACATTTTTGTACGAACATAACAAGATTCAACAACTGAGACATAAACTGAACAGGTTCCACAGACATATGACTAACAGAAATGGAATAATGTGTCCCTGAACAAAGGGGGGTCAAAATCAAAAGTAACAGTTAGTATCTGGTGTGGCCACCAGCTGCATTACGTACTGCAGTGCATCTCCTCCTCATGGACTGCACCAGATTTGCCAGTTCTTGCTGTGAGATGTTACCCCACTCTTCCACCAAGGCACCTGCAAATTCCTGCACATTTCTGGGGGGAATGGCCGTAGCCCTCACCCTCCGATCCAACAGGTCCCAGACTTTGGCCATGGCAGAACACTGACATTCCTGTCTTGCAGGAAATCCAGCAGAGAACGAGCAGTATGGCTGGTGGCATTGTCATGCTGGAGGGTCATGTCAGGATGAGCCTTTAGGAAGGGTACCACGAGGGAGGAGGATGTCTTCCCTGTAACGCACAGCATTGAGATTGCCTGCAATGACAACAAGCTCAGTCCGATGATGCTGAGACACACCGCCCCAGACCATGGGGGATCCTCCACCTCCAAATCGATCCCGCTGTAGAGTACAGGCCTCGGTGTAACGCTCATTTCTTCGACGATAAACGCGAATCCGACCATCACCCCTGGTGAGACAAAACCGCGTCTCTTCAGTGAAGAGCACTTTTTGCCAGTCCTGTCTGGTCCAGTGACGGTGGGTTTGTGCCCATAGGCGACATTGTTGCCTGTGATGTCTGGTGAGGACCTGCCTTACAACATGCCTACAAGCCCTCAGTCCAGCCTCTCTGATGGAGGTATTGTGCGTTCCTGGTGTAACTCGGGCAGTTGTTGTTGCCATCCTGTATCTGTTCCGCAGGTGTGATGTTTGGATGTACCGATCCCATGCAGGTGTTGTTACACGTGGTCTGCCACTGCGAGGACGATCAGCTGTCCATCCGGTCTCCCTGTAGCACTGTAGCACTCTTAGACGTCTCACAGTACGGACATTGCATTGTATTGCCCTGGCCACATCTCCAGTTAACTTGTGTGAGTTCCCTCATGCCTCCTTGCAGCATGCCGAAAACACGTTCACGCAGATGAGCAGGGACCCTGGGCATCTTTCCCTTGGTGTTTTTCAGAGTCAGTAGAAAGGCCTCTTTAGTGTCCTAAGTTTTCATAACTGTGACCTTAAATGCCTACCGTCTGTAAGCTGTTAGTGTCTTAACGACCGCTCCACAGGTGCTTGTTCATTAAAAGCATGGAAAACAGTGTTTAAACCCTTTACAATGAAGATCTGTGAAGTTATTTGGATTCTTACCAATTATCTTTGAAAGACAGGGTCCTGAAAAAGGGACGTTTCTTTTTTTTCTGAGTTTATGTTTTAAAACAATCAAACACAACAATTGATGAAGAAATACTTTTCATCTACACCATACCATTGAACATAGGGAATGTTGTAAAATAATTTGTATTTGACTTTCAATTTATAGTATTTTATAAATAGATAAGACAGCATTAGAAGAAAGGAAAATTAGCTAAATAATACATCCAACAACTTTGGGTGCTAGCGCCCCACTCCCGACACTACCCGGTGAAATGTAAGTCGCCAAATTCAAAATCCAATATACAAGTGTTGGATAGTCATCAAAAGCTCTGATTCTTGGCAATATCACAGCGTTGTCCGATTTCAAAAAGGCTTTACGGCGAAAGCACAACATTTGATTGTTTGAGGATAGCCCCTCTCATAATTTATGCATTAGCATAAATCCATAACCAAAGCGGGTCTCATAAACGCATAAAATCGCTAATATAAAATCCCTTACCTTTCGAAGAACTTCTGCTGAGGGCTTCCCAAGTGTCCAACGAAGACATCCAATGGTTCTTTTGTTAGAAAAAGTCATTTATTATATCCATAAATCTCAGTTTGGTTGGCGCGTTATGTTCATAAAATACAGCATCCACTCGCCCATTGAACCGTGAAGAGAACACTTTCAACCTATACCTATACACTTGTCCAAGAACAATCAAACATCATTGATAATGTATCCTTAGGAACACTTTAATGTATATTTACTATAAAATTTCAACCGGATTATAAACTGGACGATAGGACAGGAAAAAACCACAGCGTGCGCGAGCCCGTGAACGCGCATCCTCTTCTGTTTACATCCAATGACTAGTTCAAAATTCTTCTATTACCATCCAGAGCAACCTAACATCATCAAACACTGTCTAGAGACTGTTGACATCCAGTGGAAGCAATAGGTACTGCAATCTTACTCCCATATATGGCTGTTTTCAATAGGGAGGGGTTCAAAATGAGGCAATGTGTCAAAAACACTTTTTCCAGGACAGAAATTCCTCGGGTTTTCGCCTGCTATATCAGTTCTGTTATACTCACAGACAATATTTTAACACTCTTAGAAACTTCAGAGTGTTTCCTATCCAATAGTACTAATTATGTGCATATCCTATTTTCTGGGCCTGAGTGGCAGGCCTTTTACTTTGGGCACGCCAGACTCTCCAAAACCGACACCTCAGCTGCCGCTCCCTAAGAAGTTAANTGACTAGTTCGAAATTCTTCTTCTATTACCATCCAGAGCAACCTAACATCACCAAACACTGTCTAGAGACTGTTGACATCCAGTGGAAGCAATAGGTACTGCAATCTTACTCCCATATATGGCTGTTTTCAATAGGGAGGGGTTCAAAATGAGGCAATGTGTCAAAAACACTTTTTCCAGGACAGAAATTCCTCGGGTTTTCGCCTGCTATATCAGTTCTGTTATACTCACAGACAATATTTTAACACTCTTAGAAACTTCAGAGTGTTTCCTATCCAATAGTACTAATTATGTGCATATCCTATTTTCTGGGCCTGAGTGGCAGGCCTTTTACTTTCGGCACGCCAGACTCTCCAAAACCGACACCTCAGCTGCCGCTCCCTAAGAAGTTAACACAGGTGTGAGTGTTGATGAGGACAAGGCTGGAGATCACTCTGTCATGCTGATTGATTTCGAATAACAGACTGGAAGCTTCAAAAGGAGGGTGGTGCTTGGAATCATTGTTCTTCCTCTGTCAAACATTGTTACCTGCAAGGAAACACGTGCCGTCATCATTGCTTTGCACAAAAAGGGCATCACAGGCAAGGAACGCTGCCAGTAAGATTGCACCTAAATCAACCATTTATCGGATCATCAAGAACTTCAAGGAGAGCGGTTCAATTGTTGTGAAGAAGGCTTCAGGGCGCCCAAGAAATTCCAGCATTCTCCAGGACCGTCTCCTAAAGTTGATTCAGCTGCGGGATTGGGGCACCACTTGTGGTCAATCCTCAAGAGGTGGGTGGACAAACAAAAACCCACAAATTCTGACCAACTCCAAGCATTGATTATGCAAGAATAGGCTGCCATCAGTCAGGATGTGGCCCAGAAGTTAATTGACTGCATGCCAGGGCGGATTGCAGAGGTCTTGAAAAAGAAGGGTCAACACTGCAAATATTGACACTTTGCATCAACTTCATGTAATTGTCAATAAAAACCTTTGACACTTATGAAATGCTTGCAATTATACTTCAGTACTCCATAGTAACATCTGACAAAAATATCTAAAGACACTGAAGCAGCAAACTTTGTGGAAATTAATATTTGTGTCATTCTCAAAACCTTTGGCCACGACTGTATATAACAACACCTCCCCCATTGGCATTTTTGTCTGTTCTGTAGATGTTATATCCCTATATTGCTACTGCTGTATCATCAAAGGAATTATCTAAGCGAGTCTCAGAAATGTCGAATATATTCATGTTATCTGATATTACCAAGTTATTGATTTAATTGGCCTTATTTCTAAGGTTACATACACTATATATACAAAAGTATGTGGAAACCCTTTCAAATTAGTGGATTTGGCTATTTCAGTGACACCCGTTGCTGACAGGTGCATAAATCAAGTGCACAGCCATGCAATCTCCATAGACAAACATTGGCAGTAGAATGGCCTTACTGAAGAGCTCAGTAACTTTCAACATGGCACCGTCAGAGGATGCAACAAGTCAGTTTGTCAAATTCCTGCCATGCTAGAGCTGCCCAGGTCAACTGTAAGTAATGTTATTGTGAAGTGGAAACGTCTAGGAGCAACAATGGCTCAGCCGCAAAGTGGTAGGCAACACAAGCTCACAGAACGGGACCGCTAAATTGCTGAGGCACGTAGAGCGTAAAAATCGTCTGTCCTTGCAACACTCACTACCGAGTTCCAAACTGCCTCTGGAAGCAACATCAGCACAAAAACTGTTTGTTGGGAGCTTCATGAAATGGGTTTCTATGGCCGAGCAGCCTCACACAAGCCTAAGATCGCACACAAGCCTAAGATCACCATGTGCAATGCCAAGCGTCGGCTGGAGTGGTGTAAAGCTCGCCGCCATTGGACTCTGGAGCAGTGGAAATGCTTTCTCTGGAGTGATGAATCACGCTTCACCATCTGGCTGTCCGACGAGCGAATCTGGGTTTGGTGGAGGCCAGGAGAACGGTATCTGCCCATATGCAGAGTGCCAACTGTAAAGTTTTGTGGAGGAGAAATATTGGTCTTGGACTGTTTTTCATGGTTTGGGCTTGGCCCCTTAGTTCTTATGAAAGGAAAACTTAACTCTACAGCATACAATGACATTCTAGACGATTCTGTGCTTCCAACTTTGTGGCAACAGTTTGGGGAAGACCCTTTCCTGTTTTAGCATGACAATGCGAGGTCAATACAGAAAAGGTCAAATCAAATCAAATTTTATTTGTCACATACACACGGTTAGCAGATGTTAATGCAAGTGTAGCAAAATGCTTGTGCTTCTAGTTCCGACCATGCAGTAGTATCTAACAAGTAATCTAACAATTTCACAACAACTACCTTATACACAGTGTAAAGGAATGAATACGAGTATGTACATATAAATATATGGATGAACGGTGGCTGACCGGCATAGGCAAGATGCAGTAGATGGTATATAGTACAGTATATACATGTGAGATGAGTAGTGTAGGATATGTAAACATTATATAAATGGCATTGTTTAAAGTGGCTAGTGATACATTTATTACATCCACTTTTTAATTATTAAAGTGGCTAGAGATTTGAGTCGATGGCCGAACGGCATAGGCAAGATTCAATAGATGGTATAGAGTACAGTGTATACATTTGATATGAGTATGTCGGATGTGTAAACATTATATACAAAATAGTTTAAAGTGGCTAGTGATACATTTGTTACATCCAATTTTCTATTATTTAAAGTGGCTAGAGATTTAAGTCAGCATGTTGGCAGCAGCCACTCAATGTTAGTGGTGGCTGTTTAACAGTCTGATGGCCTTGAGATAGAAGCTGTTTTTTAGTCTGTCGGTCCCTGCTTTGATGCACCTGTACTGACCTCGCCTTCTGGATGATAGCGGGGTGAACAGGCAGTGGCTCGGGTGTTGTTGTCCTTGATGAACTTTTTGGCCTTCCTGTGACATCGGGTGTTGTAGGTGTCCTGGAGGGCAGATAGTTTACCCCCAGTGATGCGTTGTTTAGTCCTCACTACCCTCTGGAGAGCCTTACGGTTGTGGGCGGAGCAGTTGCCGTACCAGGCGGTGATACAGCCCGACAGGATGCTCTCGATTGTGCATCTGTAGAGGTTTGTGAGTGTTTTTGGTGACAAGACGAATTTCTTCAGCCTCCTGAGGTTGAAGAGGCGCTGTTGCGCTGTTGCGCCTTCTTCACCACGCTGTCTGTGTGGGTGGACCATTTCAGTTTGTCCGTGATGTGTACGCAGAGGAACTTAAAACTTTCCACCTTCTCCACTACTGTCCCGTTGATGTGGATAGGGGGGTGCTCCTTCTGCTGTTTCCTGAAGTCCACGATCGAGATCGGTGTGGAAGAACTTGACTGGCCTGCACAGAGCCCTGACCTCAACCCCATTGAACCCAATCGAACACCTTTGGAATGAATTGGAATGCCAACTGCGAGCCAGGCCTAATCGCCCAACATCAGTGCTCGACCTCACTAATACTCTTGTGGCTGAATGGAAGCAAGTCAACGCAGCAATATTCCAACATCTAGTGGAAAGCCTTCCCAGAAGAGTGGAGGCTGTTATAGCAGCAAGGGGGGGACCAACTCAATTTTTTTATGCCCAGGATTTTGGAATGAGATGTTTGACGAGCACGTGTCCACATACTTTTGGTCATGTAGTGTATGTTAATATGGGCCATTTTATCATGGATAGGAAAAGAACAAACAACAGAAAAAAACATTCAGCAGTCCATCAATCAGTTGGTGTGTGTAAATGTGTGTGTGCTGCAGGGTTGAAGCTACGAACCTACAGGCTTGGCTCGCTCATCCCTTCCAGGCTTTTGGGAGGGAGGGTGGACAATGAACCTGTCATAGCGGATGTAAGCAATGTCCCCACGCACTCTGGCAGCTTTCATGGCTGGGATAAGTTCTTTCCTTTTCTGGCTCACAGAAGAGGATAGAAGGTTCTGACCGAATTGCCCAATCTAAATAGAACACTATGTCCTTGGAGGTCTTCAGGATAGTCCTCGTTGAGGAAGATGCACATTCCTCTCAAGTTATTGGCTCTTTCTAGAACAGCTACCTTGTCCTTGAACCTCAGAAACTTGACCACTATCGGCCTGGGCCTATCACCTGGTGGGTTTTCCAGTCCTGTGGGTGAGCTCCACCTCAATTTTCCTGTGGTCCATCTTAAGTTTCTCAGTGATCATTTCCCTGACTTTGTCCTCACACTCCATCCTGGTCTCAAGTGGAGATTCTGTAATTCAGTCAACAACAATGTTGTTCCGCCTTGATTGTCTCTTGTGATAATCAGATTTCTTCATCATTGTTGACATGGATTATTGTATTTTGATTTTTATTTATTTCACCTTTATTTAACCAGGTAGGCCAGTTGAGAACAGTTCTCATTTACAACTGCGACCTGGCCAAGATAAAGCAAAGCAGTGTGACACAAACAACACAGAGTTACACATGGGATAAACAAACGTACAGTCAAAAACACAATAGAAAAATCTATATACAGTGTGTGCAAATGTAGGAATAATTACAATTTTGCATTAACACTGGCGTGATAGATGTGCATATGATGATGTGCAAGTAGAGATACTGGGGTGCAAAAGAGCAAAAAATAAATAACAATATGGGGATGAGGTAGTTGGGTGTGCTATTTACAGATGGGCTGTGTACAGGTACAGTGAAAGGTAAGCTGCTCTGACAGCTGATGCTTAAAGTTAGTGAGGAAGATATAAGTCTCCAGCTTCAGTGATTTTTGCAATTCATTCCAATCATTGGCAGCAGAGAACTGGAAGGAAAGGCAGCCAAACGAGGTGTTGGCTTTGGGGATGACCAGTGAAATATACCTCCTGGAGCGCATGCTACGGGTGGGTGTTGCTATGGTGACCAGTGAGCTGAGATAAGGCGGGGCTTTACCTAGCAAAGACTTATAGATGACCTGGAGCCAGTGAGTTTGGCGACGAATATGTAGCGAGGGCCAGCCAACAAGAGCATACAGGTCGCAGTGGTGGGTGGTACAGTGGGGCAAAAAAGTATTTAGTCAGCCACCAATTGTGCAAGTTCTCTCACTTAAAAAGATGAGAGAGGCCTGTAATTTTCATCATAGGTACACTTCAACTATGAGACAAAATGAGGAAAAATAATCCAGAAAATCATATTGTAGGATTTTTAATGAATTTATTTGCAAATTATGGTGGAAAATAAGTATTTGGTCACATACAAACAAGCAAGATTTCTGTCTCTCACAGACCTGTAACTTCTTCTTTAAGAGGCTCCTCTGTCCTCCACTCGTTACCTGTATTAATGGCACCTGTTTGAACTTGTTATCAGTATAAAAGACACCTGTCCACAACCTCAAACAGTCACACTCCAAACTCCACTATGGCCAAGACCAAAGAGCTGTCAAAGGACACCAGAAACAAAATTGTAGACCTGCACCAGGTTGGGAAGACTGAATCTGCAATAGGTAAGCAGCTTGGTTTGAAGAAATCAACTGTGGGAGCAATTATTAGGAAATGGAAGACATACAAGACCACTGATAATCTTCCTCGATCTGGGGCTCCACGCAAGATCTCACCCCGTGGGGTCAAAATGATCACAAGAACGGTGAGCAAAAATCCCAGAACCACACGGGGGGACCTAGTGAATGACCTGCAGAGAGCTGGGACCAAAGTAACAAAGCCTACCATCAGTAACACACTACGCCGCCAGGGACTCAAATCCTGCAGTGCCAGACGTGTCCCCCTGCTTAAGCCAGTACATGTTCAGGCCCGTCTGAAGTTTGCTAGAGAGCATTTGGATGATCCAGATGAGGATTGGGAGAATGTCATATGGTCAGATGAAACCAAAATANTGACCAAATACTTATTTTCCACCATAATTTGCAAATAAATTCATTAAAAATCCTACAATGTGATTTTCTGGATTTCTTTTTCTCATTTCGTCTGTCATAGTTGAAGTGTACCTATGATGAAAATTACAGGCCTCTCTCATCTTTTTAAGTTGGAGAAGTTGCACAATTGGTGTCTGACTAAATACTTTTTTGCCCCACTGTATATAGGGCTTTGGTGACAAAACGGATGGCACTGTGATAGACTACATCCAATTGGCTGAGTAGAGTGTTGGTGGCTATTTTGTAAATGACATTGCCGAAGTCAAGGATCGGTAGGATGGTCAGTTTACAAGGGTGTGTTAGGCAGCATGAGGTTTTATTGGCTTTGTTGTGAAATAGGAAGCCAATTCTAGATTTAATTTTGGATTGGAGATGCTTAATGTGTGTCTGGAAGGAGAGTTTGCAGTCTAACCAGACACCTAGGTATTTGTAGTTGTCCACATATTCTAAGTCAGAACCATCCAGAGTAGTGATGCTAGGCGGGCGGGCAGGTGCGGGCAGCAATCGTTTGAAGAGCATGCATTTGGTTTTACTAGCATTTAAGAGCAGTTGGAGGCCACGGAAGAAGTGTTGTATGGCATTGAAGCTCGTTTGGAGGTTTGTTAACACAGTGTCCAAGGAAGGGCCAGATGTATACAGAATGTTGTCGTCTGCGTAGAGGTGGATCAGAGCATCACCAGCAGCAAGAGCGACATCATTGATATATACAGAGAAAAGAGTCGGCCTGAGAATTGAACCCTGTGACACCCCCATAGAGACTGCCAGAGGTCCGGACAACAGGCCCTCCGATTTAACACACTGAACTCTGAGAAGTAGTTGGTGAACCAGGCGAGGCAGTCATTTGAGAAACCATGGCTATTGAGTCTGCCAATAAAAATGCGGTGATTGACAGAGTCAAAAGCTTTGGCCAGGTCGATGAAGACGGCTGCACAGTAGTCTTTTATCAATGGCGGTTATGATATAATTTAGGACCTTGAGCGTGGCTGAGGTGCACCCATGACCAGCTTGGAAACCAGATGCATTGTGGCGAAGGTATGGTGGGATTCGAAATGGTCGGTGATCTGTTTGTTAACTTGGCTTTCGAAGGCTTAGAAAGGCAGGACAGGATGGATATAGTCTGTAACAGTTTGGGTCTAGAGTGTCTCCCCCTTTGAAGAGGGGGATGACCGCGGCAGCTTTCCAATCTTTAGGGATCTCAGACAATACTAAAGAGGTTGAACAGGCTGGTACTAGGGGTTGCAACAATTTCGGCGGGTCATTTTAGAAAGAGAGGGTCCAGATTGTCTAACCCAGCTGATTTGTAGGGATCCAGATTTTGCAGCTCTTTCAGAACATCAGCTATATGGATGTGGGTGAAGGAGAAGCGGGGGGGGGGCTTGGGCAAGTTGCTGCGGGGGGTGCCGAGCTGTTGACCCGGGGTAGGGGTAGCCAGGTGGAGAGCATGGCCAGCCGTAGAAAAATGCTTATTGAAATTCTCGATTATCGTAGATTTATCGTTGGTGACAGTATTTCCTAGCCTCAGTGCAGTGGACAGCTGGGAGGAGGTGCTATTTTTCTCCATGGAATTTACGGTGTCCCCAAACTTTTTGGAATTGATGCTACAGGATGCACATTTCTGATTGAAAAAGCCAGCCTTAGCTTTCCTAACTGACTATGTATATTGGTTCCTGACTTCCTCGAAAAGTTTGCGGGGGCTATTCGATGCTAATGCAGTACGCCACAGGATGTTTTTGTGCTGGTCAAGAGCAGTCAAGTCTGGAGTGAACCATGGGCTATATCTGTTCTTAGTTCAACATTTTTTGAAAGGGACATGCTTCTTTAAGATGGTGAGGAAAGCAGTTTTAAAGAACAACCAGGCATCCTCTACTGATAGGATGAGGTCAATATCCTTCCAGGATACCCAGGCCAGGTCGATTAGAAAGGCCTGCTCGCTGAAGTGTTTTAGGGAGCGTTTGACACTGATGAGGGGTGGTCATTTGACCGCGGGCCCATTACAGATGCAGGCAATGAGGCAGTGATTGCTGAGATCCTGGTTGAATACAGCAGAGGTGTATTTAGAGGGCAAGTTGGTCAGGATAATATCTATGAGGATGCCCATGTTTACGGATTTAGGGTTGTACCTGGTGGGTTCCTTGATAATTTTTGTGAGATTGAGGGCATCTAGCTTAGATTGTAGGACAGCCGGGGTGCTAAACATTTCCCATTTTAGGTCACCTAACAGTACGAACTCTGAAGATATATGGGGGTCAATCAATTCACATTAGGTGTACAGGGCACAGCTGGGGGCTGTCTATAACAAGCGGCAACAGTGAGACTTATTTCTGGAAAGGTGGGTTTTTAAAAGTTGAAGCTCAAACTGTTTGGGCACAGACCTGGATAATATGACAGAACTCTGCAGGCTATCTCTGCAGTAGATTGCAACTCAGCCCCCTTTGGCAGTTCTATCTTGATGGAAAATGTTGTAGTTAGGGATGGAAATTTCAGATTTTTTGGTGGCCTTCCTAAACCAGGATTCAGACACAGCTAGGACATCAGCGTTGGCAGAGTGTGTTAAAGCAGTGAATAAAACTAATTTAGGGAGGAGGATTCTGATGTTAACATGCATGAAACCAAGGCTTTTATGGTTACAGAAGTCAACAAATGAGAACACCTGGGGAATAGGTGTGATGCTGGGGGCTACAGGGCCTGGGTTAACCTCTACATCACCAGAGGAGGAGTAGGATAAGGGTACGGCTAAAGGCTATAAGAACTGGTCGTCTAGTGCATTGGGAACAGAGAGTAAAAGGAGCAGATTTCTGGGCACGGTAGAATAGATTCAGGGCATAATATACAGACAAGGGTATGGTAGGATGTGAGTACAGTGGGGGTAAACCTAGGCATTGAGTGATGATGAGAGAGATTGCATCTCTGGAGACAACAGCTAAGCCAGGTGAGGTCTCCACATGTGTGGGGTGTGTGACAAAAGAGCTATCTAAGGCATGTTGAGCTGGACTAGGGGCTCTACAGTGAAATAAAACAATAACTAACCGAAACAGAAGAAGACAAGGCATATTGACATTAGAGAGAGGCATGTGTAGCCGAGTGATCATAGGGTCCAATGAGCAGCAATAGGTGAGTCCGTGAGCCGTTCGGTAGTTGCTACTATGCTAGGCGAGCGGGGGGCACGGCATTCATAAAGATAGCGGTCCGGGGCTTGCAGATTTGTCTTCGGTGACATCGCAACGGAAAAGCCTGTTGAAACCACATTGGACGATTACGTCGGTAGACCAGTCATGATTGATCGGCGGGGCTCCGTGTCGGCAATAAAGGGTCCAGGCCAATTGGCAAAAGAGGTATTGTAGCCCACGAATTGGCGGGTATACCTCTTCGTCTAGCCGGGAGATGGGCCTAGCTCGAGGCTAGCTCAAGGCTAACTGGTGCTTGCTTCGGGACAGATGCGTTAGCCAGCGGTAGCCACTCGGTTGCAGATAGCTAGCTGCGATGATCCGATGATTCACATACATAACTGATGTCCTCTCTAAATGACTTAAAGATTGCTGTGATCCTTCTGTCATCCTGTTTAAATTCATTGAGCGGACCCTAGGAGAATTGCAAACTGTTCTTCAGGTCCTGGACCACTCTAGACAGATTGTCCATTATTTTATTAGTTGACTCCACCAGTATTTGGACACCACACATGAAGCTATTTTCAAACAACTGCTTGTAGAACTCTTTATGTTGGTTTAACCCATAACAGTCTAAGCCCTGTCTAAGACGGGCTCTACTAAACTATATGGAATTATTTTAAGAAGGTCATAATAAGGACCAGTTACCTATTTTATTTTTAATTTTAAGACCCCTTGAAGTATAAAAAAAATGTTTTGATGACAATGTTTTTTTTTGGCCTTAGCCCAAAAAAACTACATCTATTAGCCCAAACAAATGCATTCTGAGGCCTGTGGACACACTATAGCAAAACAACTGACACATACGTGTTCTTGAGTCTCACCTTTCATAAGAAAATAAGTCTGTTAACTTCTTAGGGAGTGGCAGCTGAGGTGTCAGTTTTGGAGAGTCTGGCGTGCCCAAAGTAAAAGGCCTGCCACTCAGGCCCAGAAACTAGGATATGCACATAATTAGTACTATTGGATAGGAAACACTCTGAAGTTTCTAAGAGTGTTACAATATTGTCTGTGAGTATAACAGAACTGATATAGCAGGCGAAAAAGTGTTATGACACATTGCGTCATTTTGAACCCCTCCCTATTGAAAACAGACATATATGGGAGTAAGATTGCAGTACCTATTGCTTCCACTGGATGTCAACAGTCTCTAGACAGTGTTTGGTGATGTTAGGTTGATCTGGATGGTAATAGAAGAAGAATTTCGAACTAGTCACAGGATGTAAACAGAAGAGGATGCGCGTTCACGGGCTCGCGCGCGCTGTGTTTTTTTCCTTTCCTATCATCCAGTTTATAATCCGGTTGAAATATTATAGTAAATATACATAAAAGTGTTCCTAAGGATACATTATCAATGATGTTTGATTGTTCTTGGACAAGTGTATAG
This sequence comes from Hucho hucho, assembly GCA_003317085.1. NCBI lineage: Eukaryota > Metazoa > Chordata > Actinopteri > Salmoniformes > Salmonidae > Hucho > Hucho hucho. The sequence continues at coordinate 485,650 of QNTS01000168.1, read as the reverse complement.
GTATAGGTTGAACACATTCTCTTCACGGTTCAATGGGCGAGTAGACGCTGTATTTTATGAACATAACGCGCCAACCAAACGGAGATATATGGATATAATAAATGACTTTTTCTAACAAAAGAACCATTGGATGTCTTCGTTGGACACTTGGGAAGCCCTCAGCAGAAGTTCTTCAAAAGGTAAGGGATTTTCGCTGTGAACCGCGATGGTTTATGAATTTATGCTAATGGCAAATATTGGAGGTGCTACCCTCAAACAATCAAATGTTGTGCTTTCGCCGTAAAGCCTTTTTGAAATCTGACAACGCTGTGATATTGCCAAGAAGCAGAGCTTTTGATGACTATGCAACACTTGTATATTGATGAATGTTTAATAATTCAACTTTTGTATTTTGAATTTGGCGCCTTGCATTTCACCGGGTAGTGTCGGGAGTGGGGGGCTAGCGCCCCACCACTCCGTAAGTAGTTAATTCCTGATGTAAGACTATCTTAACACTGTTTTCCCCTGCTGGACTCCCAGGCCCATCGTGTCACTCATTGTGGTTAACTACTAGGCCTGATCTTATGCCGAATCCTGAGCCTCTGGTTGTAATGCAGCCAATTCCGCGTGGCAGGACCCTGTAGCGTGCTGCGGAGTGCAGCTGAGACCTGACGTCGGGGCTCTGTTTGTGTGTTTTGGATGGAGATGGACCATGGAGGATCTTTCTCCTAATTGCGTAGCACTAGCGGAGCTCCAACGAGGTGGAATGCCTGCTTTGTCTTAGGGGTGGCTCCTCTTGTCAATGTCCTGGGTGAGTCCTCTCTTGGGCCATGATTTAAGAGCGGAGAAGAGAGAGTGTGACCAAAAGCAACATCCAGATGATGGAGGGATGGGAAGTGGAAAAAAGAAGGGGAAAGAGAGAGCAGGCTCCTGAGTGATGTGGTGAGAGATTTGCTGTTGGGACGGTGGATTTGAGGATTTTTACAGAGCAGATCAGGATGGGGAAAGGGGTTTGCCATCACAAACTCTGCTTACACATTTCTGCCATAGTCTTAAAAAAAACATACAATTTGGACACTGAAATATGATATGTAGAGCAGGGTTGCACAATTGTACCAGAGAAGTTTCATCACAACACCAAGGATAATAGACAGATTATGATCTTGATATTTGTTCATTCAAACAGGGGTCATAACTCACATCAAGCAGGGGCATATTAAGTTCGTCTTCCGTTGTTTATTATTTTTGGATGTTGAATAAGCTGATTCTGACCAAATTCCCCAATCTAAATAGAACACTCTGTCCTAGAAGGTCATGCTATTTTTGGTGCACAGCAGCCAGAGCACAGAAAGTAAGGCTCTTAACACCGATTTATGGCAATCCTACATCTACAGTGTTATGCTCCTGGTTTTACTGGTGTTGAATGATAACTTAAGTAGGATAGCACAGGTAAAACAAGTTGAAGGTTGACATAGAAAGTGAAAAGCACACACCTGCACATGCTCTTAAAAAAAGACACATACTTTAGGCCTACATTTATGCACAAACACAGGCACGCAGACACACACATGGACGTTAACACAAACATACATAGTTTAGAGCTAAAAGGAGTGCCCGATCAAATCAAATCAAATTTTATTTGTCACATACACATGGTTAGCAGATGTTAATGCGAGTGTAGCGAAATGCTTGTGCTTCTAGTTCCGACCATGCAGTAGTATCTAACAAGTAATCTAACAAATTCACAACAACTACCTTATACACACAAGAGTAAAGGAATGAATACGAGTATGTACATATAAATATATGGATGAGCGATGGCTGACCGGCATAGGCAAGATGCAGTAGATGGTATGGAGTACAGTATATACACATATATATATATATATGAGATGAGTAATGTAGGATATGTAAACATTATATAAATGGCATTGTTTAAAGTGGCTAGTGATACATTATTTCATCCAATTATAATTATTAAAGTGGCTAGAGATTTGGGTCGATGGCCGAACGGCATAGGCAAGATACAGTAGATGGTTTAGAGTACAGTGTATACATTTGATATGAGTATGTCGGATACGTAAACATTATATACAAAATTGTTTAAAGTGGCTAGTGATACATTTGTTACATCCAATTCCTATGTTTAAAGTGGCTAGAGATTTAAGTCAGTATGTTGGCAGCAGCCACTCAATGTTAGTGATGGCTGTTTAACAGTCTGATGGCCTTGAGGTAGAAGCTGTTTTTCAGTCTCTCGGTCCCAGCTTTGATGCACCTGTACTGACCTCGCCTTCTGGATGATAGCGGGGTGAACAGGCAGTGGCTCGGGTGGTTGTTGTCCTTGATGATCTTTTTGGCCTTTCTGTGACATCGGGTGGTGTAGGTGTCCTGGAGGGCAGGTAGTTTACCCCCGGTGATGCGCTGTGCAGTCCTCACTACCCTCTGGAGAGCCTTACGGTTGTGGGCGGAGCAGTTGCCGTACCAGGCGGTGATACAGCCCAACAGGATGCTCTCGATTGTGCATCTGTAAAAGTTTGTGAGTGATTTTGGTGACAAGCCGAATTTCTTCAGCCTCCTGAGGTTGAAGAGGCGCTGTTGCGCCTTCTTCACCACGCTGTCTGTGTGGGTGGACCAATTCAGTTTGTCCGTGATGTGTACGCCGAGGAACTTAAAACTTTCCACCTTCTCCACTACTGTCCCCTCGATGTGGATAGGGGGGTGCTCCCTCTCCTGTTTCCTGAAGTCCACGATCATCTCCTTTGTTTTGCTGACATTGAGTGAGAGGTTATTTTCCTGACACCACACTCCGAGGGCCCTCACCTCCTCTCTGTAGGCCGTCTCGCCGTCTCGTCTGCATGACTGTAGATCGCATGGGGTCAGCTCTAATCCTCATACACACAAACACACACATAGACATGGCTCACATTAACACCATTATCCCAGAAACCCTAGACCCACTCCAATTTGCATGCCGCACCAATCCACAGATGATTCAATCTCTATTGCACTCCACACCGCCCTTTCACACCTGGACAAAAGGAACACCTATGTGAAAATGCTTTTAATTTACTACAGCTCAGCGTTCAACACCATAGTGCCCTCAAAGCTCATCACTTAGCTAAGGACCCTGGGACTAAACACCTCCCTCTGCAACTGGATCCTGGACTTCCTGACAGGCCGTCCCAGGTGGTAAGGGTAGTCAACAACGCATCCGCCACGCTGATCCTCAACACGGGGGCCCCTCAGGGGTGCGTGCTCAGTCCCCTCCTGTACTATCTGTTCACTCATGACTGCACGGCCAGGCACGGCCAGGCACGACTCCAACACCATCATTAAGTTTGCCGATGACACGGCAGTGGTAGGCCTGATCACCGACAACGATGAGACAGCCTATAGGGAGGAGATCAGAGACCTGACCGTGTTATGCAAGGACAACAACCTCTCCCTCAACGTGATCAAGACAAAGTAGATGATTGTGGACTACGGGAAAAGGAGGTCCAAGCACGCCCCCATTCTCATCGACAGGGCTGTAGTGGAGCAGGTTGAGAGCTTCAAGTTCCTTGGCGTCCACATCACCAACAAGCTAACATGGTCCAAGCACACCAAGACAGTCGTGAAGAGGGCACAACAAAATCTATTCCCCCTCAGAAGACTGAAAAGATTTGGCATGGGTCCTCAGATCCTCAAAATGTTTTTTAGCTGCACCATCGAGAGCATCCTGACGGGTTGACAACTGCTCGGCCTCCGACCGCAAGGCACTACAGAGGGTGTGCGTACGGCCCAGTACATCACCGGGGCCAAGCTTCCTGCCATCCAGGACCTCTATACCAGGCGGTGTCAGAGGAAGGCCCTAAAAACTGTACCCCCAAGCCATTAGACTCCTGAACAGCTAATCAAATGGTTACCTGGACTATTTGCATTGTCGTCGTCGTCCCCCCCTTCTACTCTGCTGTTATTATCTACGCATAGTCACTTTAATTACTGTACCTACATGTACATATTACCTCAATTACCTTGACACCGGTGCCCCCGCACATTGACTCTGTACCGGTACCCCCTGTATATAGCCCCACTATTGTTATTTACTGCTGCTCTTTAATTATTTGTTATTCTTATCTCTTAATTTTGTGGCGGGGATTTTCTTAACTGCATGGTTGGTAAATTGCTTGTAAGTAAGCATTTCACTTACCTGTTGTATTCGGCGCATTTGACAAAATAAATTTGATTTGGCACAAAAGATCTTCTGACAATCTCTATCACAACGCATTCTGTATCAGGATAAGGTTTCTCCCAGTGACTCTCCTAGTTGATGTGCTCTCCTTCATTTGATGTTTTTGATGTTGAAATCAATAAAACTGTGATAAAAAAAATGCATTATATTCTCTCTCAGGCTGCTGGATTAGTAGAAAGGAGATTTGGGTAAAGTTTTGAGGAGGGTAGGCAAAAAAAATATATACACTACCGTTCAAATGTTTGGGGTCACTTAGAAATGTCCTTGTTTTTGAAAAAAAAGCATATTTTTTGTCAAGTAAAATAACTATTGTAGCTGGAAACAGCTGATTATTTTATGGAATATCTACATAGGCGTACAGAGGCCCATTATCAACAACCATCACTCCTGTGTTCAAATGGCACGTTGTGTTAGCTAATCCAAGTTTATAATTTTAGAAGGCTAATTGATCATTAGAAAAACCTTTTGCAATTATGTTAGCACAAACGTTTGAGAAACGGACGCCTCACAAGTCCTCAACTGGCAGCTTCATTAAATAGTACTCACAAAACACCACTCTCAACGTCAACAGTGAAGAGGCAACTCCGGGATGCTGGACTTCTAGGCAGAGTTGCAAAGAAAAAGCAATTTCTCAGACTGGCCAATAAAAAGATAAGATTAAGATGGGCAAAATAACACAGACACTGAACAGAGGAACTCTGCCTAGAAGGCCAGCATCCCGGAGTCGCCTCTTCACTTTTGACGTTGAGAGTGTTTTTTGTACAAGTACTATTTAATGAAGCTTCCAGTTGAGGACTTGTGAGGCGTCCGTTTCTCAAACAAGACACTCTAATGTACTTGTAGTTGTGCACTGGGGCCTCCCACTCTTTCTTTTCTGGTTCGAGACAGTTTACGCTGTTCTGTGAAGGGAGTAGTACACAGCGTTGTACGAGATCTTCAGTTTCTTGGCAATTTCTTGCATGGAATAGCCTTCATTTCTCAGAACAAGAATAGACTGCCGACTTTCAGAAGAAAGTGCTTTGTTTCTGGAAATTGAGCCTGTATTTGAACCCACAAATGCTGATGCTCCAGATAGTCAACTAGTGTAAAGAAGGCCAGTTTTATTTAATCAGAACAACAGTTTTTAACTGTGCTAACATAATTGCAAATGGGTTAGCTAATGATCCATTAGCCTTCTAAAATTATAAACTTGGATTAGCTAACACACCGTGCCATTGGAACACAGGAGTGATGGTTGCTGATAATTGGCCTCTGTACGCCTATGTAGATTTTCCATTTACAAAATCTGCTGTTTCCAGCTACAATAGTCATTTACAACATTAACATTAACAACCTTCACTTAGTAGCGCCGACAGAGATGGCCGCCTCGCTTCGCGTTCTTAGGAGGCTATGCAGTATTTGTTTTTTTATGAATACTTTCTCACATTGTTACCCCAGGAAATCTTAAGTTTTATTACATACAGTCGGGAGGAACTATTGGATATATGAGCAACAGAGCCTCTTCAACCTCAGGAGGCTGAAGAAATTTGTCTTGTCACCAAAAATACTCACAAACTTTTACAGATGCACAATTGAGAGCATCCTGTTCGGCTGTATCACCGCCTAGTACGGCAACTGCTCCGCCCACAACCGAGGTCCGCACAACGCATCACCCGGGGTAAACTACCTGCCCTCCAGGACACCTACACCACCCAATGTCACAGGAAGGCCAAAAAGTTCATCAAGGACAACAACACCCGAGCCACTGCCTGTTCACCCCGCTATCATCCAGAAGGCGAGGTCAGTACAGGTGCATCAAAGCTGGGACCGAGAGACTAAAAACAGCTTCTATCTCAAGGCCATCAGACTGTTAAACAGCCACCACTAACATTGAGTGGCTGGTGCCAACATACTGACTCAAATCTCAAGCCGCTTTAATAATAAAAAATTGGATGTAATAAATGTATTACTAGCCACATTAAACAATGCCACTTTATATAATGTTTACATATCCTACATTACTCATCTCATATGTATATACTGTACTCTATACCATCTACTGCATCTTGTCTATGCCGTTCGGCCATCGACTCAAATCTCTAGCCACCTTAATAATAAAAAATTGGATGTAATAAATGTATCACTAGCCACTTTAAACGATGCCACTTTATATAATGTTTACATATCCTACATTACTCATCTCATATGTATATACTGTACTCTATACCATCTACTGCATCTTGCCTATGCCGTTCGGCCATTGCTCATCCATATATTTATATGTACATACTCTTATTCATCCCTTTACACTTGTGTGTATAAGGTAGTTGTTGTGAAATTGTTAGATTACTTGTTAGATACTACTGCATGGTCAACTAGAAGCACAAGCATTTCGCTACACTTGCATTAACATCTGCTAACCATGTGTATGTGACAAATAGAATTTGATTTGATCCATTTTAGGTTATTTTATGGACAAAAAATATGCTTTTCTTTCAAAAACAAGGACAATTATAAGTGTCCCCAAACCTTTGAACTATAGTGTATATGACGACACCAAAAAGTGGATTTGGATTTCATTGCACCAGACCTCTCAGTGAACTCCTATAGCTAGAAAAAGAAGATTAAAGGCAAGACAGGAAGCATGTCAGGACTCTTTAGCTGGGTTCTCATCTTACATGCAGCTTTAGAATAAGCTAAGGTAAGCTTTTGTTTGAGAAATGTTCTGCATGCCATTAAAACATGCTGTCCACTATTAGATAGATAGGTCTACAGAAACATGCAGTAGCCTACACAAGCCTGAGCTATTCAGAGTTACTCATGATGTTTATCTTGTATTAACAATGGAAATAATGGAATCAACAGCACTGTAAGTACTAACTAATGGCCAAATTCTGACATCATACACTGTAAATCCTACATTGAAGTCACTGAATGAGCGATGAGTGCAAAGATTTAAGTTGCATGTCCACACTGTGCTAACCTCTTACAAAGGGCATGACGTGTTGTCATGTACTACGGTTGCAGTGACATCCTCTCTCTGTCATGATAAAAATACTGTTATCTACGGTGTTCATATTAGGCCAGAATGACACCAACACGTTGTGACTTTGACACATCTTAAGTTCATCTAAATACCAGACTCAATAATTTTCCCTAGGGTCTTCACTCTACTGGTCTTCCAGGCAGCCCTAAGTAATAGAAAATACCCAATAATGTTTGTTTGGTTTGAAACTTTTATTTCTCGCCACATACGCTATTTCTGCTTCTGTTTATCCTTATCCAATCCAAACATATCCAATAACAGTAAACCCATATTGAGTTTAAAATAAGAACAAACTGTGCATGATGATTTTGTCATTTGACATGACACCCCTTTTTTCCCCATAATGGCAAACACAAATATACATTTATTTAATTTGGTTAAAATTGTGATATATTACTAAAAGCTTAGTTTTTTTCCCTTTGTGTGACATGAAGATGGTGTCACACCAGAGGATATAGCTGTCACTCCACGGTATCTAATCCATTAATACACTTCTATAATGACCTTTTAAGACTTGCTTTTCACCCTTATTTGTATTATACCTATTTGTATCCTGTTGCAATTTTTATTATTTCAAGTGGTTCTGAGTTAAATATTTACATTTTAATTCTCCCACACCTTTAATGCGTACACGCAGCATCAGAGACATGTTCTGTTTTTAAACCTTGTCATTAGCTCCATTGTGCAGTTTACTCCCAAAACCCTCTAACAGAACCCCTTGGCTCCCACAGCTTTGGCAATTGGTAGGTCGGGGTCTCCCACTGGGTGCGCTTGGGTCTACTCCATCACTAGACAACCGTGCCCTTGCACCTCGCTGTGCGACCAGGTACACCTAAATGTTGTGAGGATCTACCAGAGTGATCCTGTAAGTCTTGTCTCAAATGTTAAGCCATGCAAGACTTAGTAGACATGGCTGGTACAGTGAAACTGTGAATGGCTCATTAACTTCTTAGGGATGAGCACACGAGGTGACCGTTTTGGAGAGCCTGGCGTGCCCAAAGTAAAATGCCTCCCATTCAGGCCCAGAAAATAGGATATGCACATATTTGGTACCATTGGATAGGACACACTCTGAATTTTCCAAAACTGTTAACCATTTGTCTGTGAGTAGAACAGAACAGATATGGCAGGCAAAACCCAGAGGAATTTCTGTCCTGGAAAAAGTGGTTTTCACAGAGTGCCTCATTTGGAACCCTTCCCTCATGAAAATGCCCATATAAGGGCATATGAATGCAGTACCGATCGCTTCCTCTGGATGTCAACAGTCTCGAGACAGTGTTTTGATTCTGTATAGATGCTTTAGAGCAGAGAAGAAGAGGGAATAAGGAAGTGCCTCTTTGGAACTCTATAGGAGTGGATGCGCGCTCTCGGGAAGCGCGCACTGTGTTTTTTACCATCTTTAGAGCTCAGTTTATATTCCGGTTGATTTATTATAGTAAATATATGTAAAAGTGTTCCTAAGGATACATTTAAAACTATGTTTGATTGTTCTTGGACAACTTTATAGGTATAAGATGAACGAGTTCTAGTCACATTTCAATGGAGTAGTGGACGCTGTAGTTTCTGATTATAAAGCGCGAACCAAATGGAGATTTATGGATAAAATACATGACTTTTTCTAACAAAAGAACCATGGATTGTCTTCGTTGGACACTTAGGAAGACCTCAGCAGAAGTTCTTCAACAGGTAATTGATTTGTTTTCGCTGTGAAATGTGTGTGCCAAGCTGGCTAATGAATTCATGGCTAATGAATTCATGGCTATGTGAAAAGTATGTGAGGTGCTACCCTCAAACAATCAAATGTTGTGCTTTCGCCGTAAAGCCTTTTTGAAATCTGACAACGCTGTGATATTGCCAAGAAACAGAGCTTTTGATGAGTATGGAACACTTGTATATTGGTGGATGTTTAATAATTCAACTTTTGGATTTTGAATTTGGCGTCTTGCATTTCATCGGGTAGTGTCAGGAGCTAGCGCCCCACCACTCCGTAAGTAGTTAACGGGCAGGTGGAGAGAGTAAACCAGGATGTGGGTAGGTTTCACCGGGTAGTGTCGGGAGTGGGGCGCTAGCGCCCCAGCAATCCCCAAGAGGCTACCTTCTTCGGGAGTGGCAGCTGAGGTGTCGGTTTTGGAGAGTCTGGCGTGCCCAAAGTAAAAGGCCTGCCACTCAGGCCCAGACAATAGGATATGCACATAATTAGTACTATTGGATAGGAAACACTCTGAAGTTTCTAAGAGTGTTAAAATATTGTCTGTGAGTATAACAGAACTGATATAGCAGGCAAAAACCTGAGGAATTTCTGTCCTGGAAAAAGTGTTTTTGACACATTGCCTCATTTTGAACCCCTCTTTATTGAAAACAGCCATATATGGGAGTTAGATTGCAGTACCTATTGCTTCCACTGGATGTCAACAGTCTCTAGACAGTGTTTGGTGATGTTAGGTTGCTCTGGATGGTAATAGAAGAAGAATTTCGAACAAGTCACAGGATGTAAACAGAAGAGGATGCGCTTTCACGGGCTCGCACGCGCTGTGGTTTTTTCCTTTCCTATCGTCCATTTTATAATCCGGCTGAAATATTTTAGTAAATATACATAAAAGTGTTCCTAAGGATACATTATCAATGATGTTTGATTGTTCTTGGACAAGTGTATAGGTATAGGTTGAACGAGTTGTCTTCACGGTTCAATGGGCGAGTGGACGCTGTATTTTATGAACATAACGCGCCAACCAAACAGAGATTTATGGATATAATAAATGACTTTTTCTAACAAAAGAACCATTGGATGTTTTCGATGGACACTTGGGAAGCCCCCAACAGAAGTTCTTCGAAAGGTAAGGGATTTTATATTAGCGATTTTATGCGTTTTATGAGACCCGCTTTGGTTATGGATTTATGCTAATGCATAAAATATGAGAGGGGCTATCCTCAAACAATCAAATGTTGTGCTTTTGCCATAAAGCCTTTTTGAAATCTGACAACGCTGTGATATTGCCAAGAATCAGAGCTTTTGATGACTATGCAACACTTGTATATTGATGAATGTTTAATAATTCAAGTTTTGGATTTTGAATTTGGCGCCTTACATTTCACCGGGTAGTGTCGGGAGTGGCGCCCCACTGCTCCCTAAGTAGTTAAAGTGGTCCTATGGACAGATACTCCAATCTCCGCTGTGGAGCTTTGCAGCTCCTTCAGGGCTATCTTTGGTCTCTTTGTTCCCTCTCTGATTAATGCCCTCCTTGCCTGGTCCGTGAATTTTGGTGGGCAGCCCTCTCTTGGCAGGTTTGTTTTGGTGCCATATTCCTTCCATTTTCTAATAATGGATTTAATGGTGCTCCGTGGGATGTTCAAAGTTTCAGATTTTTTTTTTAACCCAACCTTGATCTATACTTCTCCACAACTTTGTCCATGACCTGTTTGGAAAGCTCCTTGGTATTCATGGTGCCGCTAACTTGGTGGTTTCCATTGCTTAGTGGTGTTGCAGATTTTGGGTGTGATGCAACTGTGTGTAGCTGGTGTAGAGGAGTCAGGCGCAGGACAGCAGATATGAGTAATAATAGCAATTTACTCAAATATAATAACAAATACACGTCAAATATTGCCAAGCCCACAATAACGGACCGCAAAACAATAAACAATCACTCACAAACAAACATGGGGGAACAGAGGGTTAAATAATGAACAAGTAATTGTGTGACAAAACCAATGGAAAATGAAAAATGGATGGGCGATGGCTAGAAAACCGGTGACGTCGACCGCCGAACGCCGCCCGAACAAGGAGAGGGACCGACTTCAGCGGAAGTCGTGACAGTAACCCCCCCCCCCCTTGATGCGCGGCTCCAGCAGCGCGCCGACACCGGCCTCGGGGAGAACCCGGAGGACAAGGCGCAGGGCGATCCGGATGGAGACGGTGGAACTCCCGCAGCAACGAAGGGTCCAGAACGTCCTCCACCGGCACCCAGCATCTCTCCTCCGGACAGTACCCCTCCCACTCCACGAGGTACTGAAGGCCCCTCCTCCGACACCTCGAGTCCAGGATGGCTCGAACCGCATACGTCGGGGCCCCCTCAATGTCCAGAGGGGGCGGAAGAACCTCCCGCACTTCAGACTCCTGGAGTGGACCAGCCACCACCGGCCTGAGGTGAGACACATGGAACGAGGGATTAATACGGTAATCTGGGGGAAGCTGTAACCTGTAGCAAACCTCGATCAGTCTTCTCAGGACTTTGAATGGCCCCACAAACCGCGGACCCAGCTTCCGGCAGGGCAGGCGGAGGGGCAGGTTTCAGGTCGAGAGCCAGACCCCTCACTGCGGTGGCAGGTGCACATGGGCGGCGTCCCAGGACTCCTCCAAGCACTTAAACCATTCGTCCACCGCAGGAGCCTCGCTCTGGCTCAGATGCCAAGGTGCCAGAACCGGCTGATACCCCAGTACGCACTGGAAGGGAGAGAGGTTAGTGGAGGAGTGGCGGAGTGAGTTTTGGGCCATCTCTGCCCATGGGATGAACGCCGCCCACTCCCCCGGCCGGTCCTGTCAATAGGACCAAAGAAACCTACCCACATCCTGGTTTACTCTCTCCACCTGCCCGTTAACTACTTACGGAGTGGTGGGGTGCTAGCTCCTGACACTACCCGGTGAAATGCAAGGCGCCAAATTCAAAATCCAAAAGTTGAATTATTAAACATGCATCAATATACAAGTGTTTCATAGTCATCAAAAGCTCTGCTTCTTGGCAATATCACAGCGTTGTCAGATTTCAAAAAGGCTTTACGGCGAAAGCACCACATTTGATTGTTTGAGGGTAGCACCTAATATATTTTTCACATTACCATTAATTCATAAGCCTCCACGGTTCACAGAAAACACATTTCACAGCGAAAACAAATCAATTACCTTTTGAAGAACTTCTGCTGAGGGCTTCCTAAGTCTCCAACGAAGACAATCCATGGTTCTTTTGTTAGAAAAAGTAATGTATTATATCCATAAATCTCCGTTTGGTTGGCGCGTTATAATGAGAAAATATAGCATTGACTCCTCCATTGAAACGTGAAGAGAACTCGTTCAACTTATACCTATAAACTTGTCCAAGAACAATCAAACATAATTTTAAATGTATCCTTAGGAACACTTATGTATAAATAGTATAATATTTCAACCGGAATATAAACTGGGCGATAAGAAAGGAAAAAACCAAAGAACGCACCAGCCGGGAGCGCGCATTTACTTCTATTGACATCTGTGTGGACACTTCCTTATTCGTCTTCTTCTCTGCTCTAAAACCATCTAAAAAGAATCAGAACACTTTCTCGAGACTGTTGACATCCAGAGGAAGCAATAGGTACTGCATTCATATGCCCTTATATGGGCATTTTCATAAGGGAGGGGTTCTAAATGAGGCAATGTGTCAAAACCACTTTTTCCAGGACAGAAATTCCTCGGGTTTTCGCCTGCAATATCCGTTCTGTTATACTCACAGACAATATTTTTAGAAAATTCAGAGTGTTTCCTATCCAATGGTACTAAATATGTGCATATCCTATTTTCTGGGCCTGAATGGGAGGCATTTTACTTTGGCCACGCCAGGCTCTCCAAAACGGTCACCTCGTGCTCTGCTCCCAAAGAAGTTAAATCTGATCTACCCCTAAAGGAAATCAATAACACTCACAGACAAACACAGTATTTCAGTGCTTTGTAAACATAGCATCCAGCATGTTGCATAAGCTATAATAGCTGTATGATTCTGTTTGAGTGATCATGCCCAGAGGATGAAACATATGGCGCCTGTGTAGATAATGACTCTGATGATCTGTCTGTGTGTGTGTTTGTGTGTGTGTGGGGTGGGGGGTCTACCTAGCCGAGCCTCCAAGACAGGGTAGATTGTAGTCTGAGTGACAGTTGGCAAAGACCACTCTGAGCTAAACTTGATGTCATAAATCAAGATGGAGCCTTCACCTCAACCAGAAACACCCCCGGGTCATGAGTTCGAAAAGCACACAGTTGGGCTCTAGTGTGTGTCATCGATCATCTTCATCTCTCACTGCATGTGTGGCCCCCTGCCTTTGTAATTTGGTTTGGATGTAAAGGGCTCAATACTAGTACACCCACACCCAAGCATACATACATATATTTGCGTACACACTCACACACAGATACCACGCAAGCGCACGTGTGCACGCATTCATCCACACACGTGTTTTTGTGTACACATTTTCAGGTACATATGTACAGTATACATGTTCAGACACACACACAGACACAAGTTAAGCCCTTAGTGTAGCCTGCACATGTTCAAGTTTGTTGTGTGCTTATAGCCTACACTACTTTTACACTGAGAAGATAAAGGGATACATACATATTTTGCTTTTTCAGTAAAAAAACACAGGATGACTTCATATCTGATAACCCATGTCTTTTGGTGTCATATCCAGGCTCCAGGCAGAGCAGGAAGAAATCTGGAATCTATCTGCTGTACAGTGAGTGTACTATCTGACACAGAGCACTTCTGAGGCAATGATGAAAACCAGACACTTACTTACACATTGTCCCATCACAGGGCTGTGTTTTACAACATGCTTCAGCTGACCTCCCAAGAACACACACCCAGTTGTTCCTGGGCATCTCATTAGTGAAATAGCCAAGCAAAATTACTTACTATGACCTACTATTACATAAACTTAGACACATATACTAAGGACCCATTTGCAAACACAAACGCATACAGAACCATACATTCCTATTGTGTAAGACAAAGGGCCAGAAACCAGCATACACACACAGACCGTCTCAGATAACATTCTGTGTTTCTGTCTTTGATTGAGGTGGTTCAAGACACTGTTACCAGGATTGAGCTTCTCAATTAGGTGCCTTGTGGGTATCGTGTCTGCTACAGAATTCTCATGACTCACTCTGGCTACCAGATTCTCAAAAGAAACCAAAGGCATGAAGATACTGTATCTTGAAAAACAGGTGGAAAGCCTTAAAATTTCAGACACGATAGCACTGAACACACCTCATATCGAACATTTTATATTACGCCCATATAAAGCAATGCATAGTTGTCTTAGTTTTCATTCCATAAATTCCTGGCTGGATCAAAGGTATGGAGATTAAAACAACACAGAAAGTTTCTCTCAGGTAGGACTCGGCACAAAATAAATTCACAAGGGGGAAATTATCTGTTTTAAAGACGTCTCTGTTCTGTTTATTTAAAAATAGTCCTAAACTTGACCAATGCAGTCTTGTCTGGTAGTCTGGTATGCAGGTCATAGAGGATGACACTTAGTTCCTTCATTGTACTTTTTAATATTAGGAAAAAGCCAACAATAGTCGGTTGCAGCATTGTCATGATTACTTACAGTATGTGGGTATGTCTTGTGGAATGATGAATGGAGAAATTAAATGCAACTACTTCTCTGGGCTAATCTGTTCATCACGCTCAGTTAGACTTGTAGTGTGTTCTAGCTGTGATCCATGAATGAGGTTGACTTTCAAATCGAATGAAATTGTATTGGTCACTTACATGAGTTTAGCAGATGTTATTGCTGGTGTAGCGAAATGCTTGTGTTTATAGCTCCAACAGAGCAGTAATATCTAAAAAGTCATATCTAACAAGTTCACAACAATACACTAAATACACACAAATCTAAGTAAAGGAATGGAATTCAGAATATATAAATATTTGGATGAACAATTTCAGCGCGGCATAGACTAAAATACAGTAGAATAGAATACAGTATATACATATGAGAAGGCTAATGCAAAATATGATAACATTATTAAAGTGACTAGTGTTCCATTATTAAAGTGGCCAGTGATTTAAAGTCTATGTATATTGGGCAGCAGCCTCTAATGTGCTAGTGATTGTTATTTAACAGTCATGAGACAGAAGCTGTTTTCAGTCTCTCGGTCCCAGCTTTGATGCACCTGTACTGACCGCGCCTTCTGGAGGAAGGTTGTTGTCCCTGATTATCTTTTTGGCATTCTTGTAACATTGGATGCTGTAGGTGTCCTGGAGGACAGGTAGTTTGCCCCTGGTGATGCGTTGGGCAGACCTCACCACCCTCTGGAGAGCCCTGCAGTTCAGGGTGCAGTTGCCGTACCAGGCGATGATACAGCCCGACAGGATGCTCTCAGTTGTACATCTGTAAACGTTTGTGAGGGTTTAAGGTGCCAAATTTCCTGTTGCGCCTTCTTCACCATACTGTTTGTGTGGGTGGACCATTTCAGTTTGTCAGTGATGTGTACGCCGAGGAACTTGAAGCTTTCCACCTTCTCCACTGCGGTCCAGTCGATGTGGATAGGGGGGTGCTCCCTCTGCTGTTTCTTGAAGTCCACGATCAGCTCCTTTGTTTTGTTGACGTTGAGAGAGAGGTTATTTTCATGGAACCACACACACAGGGCCCTCACCTCCTCCCTGTTGGCTGTCTCGTCATTGTTGGTAATCAGGCCTACTACTGTTGTGTCGTCTACAAACTTGATGATTGAGTTAGAGGTGTGCGTGGCCAAGCAGTCATGGTTGAACAGGGAGTACAGGAGGGGGCTGAGCACGCACCCTTGTGGGGCCCCAGTGTTGAGGATCAGCAAAGTGGAGGTGTTGTTGTCTCGGCTTAATGATGAGCTTAGAGGGTACTCTGGTGTTGAATACTGAGCTATAATCCATTAACAGCATTCTTACACACAGTCGAAAGTTTACATACACTTAGGTCGGAGTCATTAAAACTCGTTTTTCAACCAAACCACAAATTTCTTGTTAACAAACTATGGTTTTGGGAAAGTCAATTAGGATATCTACTTTGTGCATGACACAAGTAATTTTTCCAACAATTGTTTACAGACAGATTATTTCACTTATAATTCACTGTATCACAATTCCAGTGGCTCAGAAGTTTACATACACTAAGTTGACTGTGCCTTTAAACAGTCATGGCTTTAGAAGCTTCTGATAGGCTAATTGACATAATTTGAGTCAATGGGAGGTGTACCTGTGGATGTATTCCAAGGCCCACCTTCAAACTCAGTGCCTCTTTGCTTGACATCATGGAAAAATCTAAAGAAATCAGCCAAGACCTCAGAAAAAGAATGTAGACCTCCACAAGTCTGGTTCATCCTTGGGAGCAAATTCCAAACACCTGAAGGTACCACGTTCATCTGTACAAACAATAGTACGCAAGTATAAACACCATGGGACCACGCAGCCGTCATATGCTCAGGAAGGAGACGCGTTCTGTCTCCTACAGATGAATGTACTTTGGTGCGAAAAGTGCAAATCAACAGCAAAAGACCTTGTGAAGATGCTGGAGGAAACAAAGGTATCTATATCCACAGTAAAACGAGTCCTATATCGACATAACCAGAAAGGCCGCTCAGCAAGGAAGAAGCCACTGCTCCAAAACCGCCATAAAAAAAACAGACTAAGGTTTGCAACTGCACATGGGGAAAAAGATCATACTTTTTGGAGAAATGTCCTCTGGTCTGATGAAACAAAAATAGAACTGTTTGGCCATAATGACCATTGTTATGTTTGGAGAAAAAAAGGGGGAGGCTTGCAAGCCGAAGAACACCATCTCAACCGTGAAGCACGGGGGTGGCAGCATCATGTTGTGGGGGTGCATTGCTGCAGGAGGGACTGGTGCACTTCACAAAATAGATGGCATCATGAGGAGGAAAATTATGTGGATATATTGAAGCAACATTTCAAGACATCAGTCAGGAAGATAAAGCTTGGTCGCAGTTGGGTCTTCCAAATGGACAATGACCCCAAGAATACATCCAAAGTTGAAGCAAAATGGCTTAACAACTTAGGGAGCAGTGGGGCGCCCCACTCCCGACAGTACCCGGTGAAATGTGAGGCGCCAAATACAAAATCCAAAAGTTGAATTATTAAACATTCATCAATATACAAGTGTTGCATAGTCATCAAAAGCTCTGCTTCTTGGCAATATGCTTCTTGGCAAAGCACAACATTTGATTGTTTGAGGGTAGCACCTCCAATATTTTACCATTAGCATAAATTCATAAACCATCGCGGTTCAAACAAAACACATTTCACAGCGAAAACAAATCCCTTACCTTTTGAAGAACTTTTGCTGAGGGCTTCCCAAGTGTCCAACGAAGACATCCAATGGTTCTTTTGTTAGAAAAAGTCATTTATTATATCCATAAATCTCTGTTTGGTTGGCGCATTATGTTCATAAAATACAGCGTCCACTCGCCCATTGAACCGTGAAGAGAACGCGTTCAACCTATACCTATACACTTGTCCAAGAACAATCAAACATCATTGATAATGTATCCTTAGGAACACTTTCATGGATATTTACTATAATATTTCAACCGGATTGGACGATAGGAAAGGAAAAACCACAGCCCGTGAACGCGCATCCTCTTCTGTTTACNGTTCGAAAGGCAGAACTGAAAAAGCTTGTGCAAGCAAGGAGGCCTACAAACCTGACTCAGTTACACCAGCTCTGTCAGGAGGAATGGGCCAAAATTCACCCAACTTACGGTGGGAAGCTTGTGGAAGGCTACCCGAAACATTTGACCCAAGTAAAAAAAATAATAAGGCAATGCTGCCAAATACTAATTGAGTGTATGTAAACTTCTGACCCACTGGGAATGTGATGAAAGAAATAAAAGCTGAAATAAATAGTTCTCTCTATTATTCTGACATTTCACATTCTTAAAATAAAGTGGTGATCCTAACTGACCTAAGACAGGGAATTTTTACTAGGATTAAATGTCAGGAATTGTGAAAAACTGAGTTTAAATGTATTTGGCTAAGGTATATGT
Organism: Hucho hucho; assembly: GCA_003317085.1. Taxonomy (NCBI): domain Eukaryota; kingdom Metazoa; phylum Chordata; class Actinopteri; order Salmoniformes; family Salmonidae; genus Hucho; species Hucho hucho. The sequence continues at coordinate 467,626 of QNTS01000168.1, read as the reverse complement.
ATACTTCCGACTTCAACTGTAGGTATTCCTCTTGTCCAGATGGGATAGGGCAGTGTGCAGTACGATGGTCATTGCATTGTCTGTGGATCTATTGGGGTGGTAAGCAAATTGATGTGGGTCTATGTTGTCAGGTAAGGTGGATGTGATATGATTCCTGAATTATCTCTCAAAGCACTTCATGATGACAGAAGTGAGTGCTACGGGGCGATAGTCATTTAGTAAAGTTACTTTTGCTTTCTTGGGTACAGGAACAATGATGGCCATCTTGAAGCATGTGGGTACAGTAGACTGGGATAGGGAGTGATTGAATATGTCCTTAAACACTCCAGCCAGCTGGTCTGCACATGCTCTGAGGACGCGGCTAGGGATGCCGTCTGGGCTGGCAGCTCTGTGAGGGTTAGCACGCTTAAATTTCTTACTCACTCTGGCCACGGAGAAGGAGAGCTCACAGTCCTTGGTAGCAGGCCGCATCGGGGGCACTATGTTATCCTAAAAGTGGGCAAAGGTGTTTAGCTTGTCCGGAAGCAAGACTTTGTTGTCCGCAAAGTGGCTGGTTTTCCCTTTGTAGTCCGTGATTGTCTGTAAACCCTGTCACATACGTGTTGTGTCTGAGCCGTTGAATTGCGACTCTACTTTGCCTCTATACTGACGTTTTGCCTGTTTGATTGCCTTACGGAGGGAATAACTGCACTGTTTGTATTCGGCCATATTCCCAGTCGCCTTGCCATGGTTAATGCGGTGGTTCGCGCTTTAAGTTTTGCACGGATGCTGCCATCTATTCACAGTTTCGGGTTAGGGTAGGTTTTAATAGTCACAGCGCGTACAACATCTCCTATACACTTCCTGATAAACTCAGTCACTGCGTCGGTGTATTCGTCTATGTTATTCTCGGAGGCTACCCAGAACATATCCCAGTCTACATGATCAAAACAGTCTTGAAGTGTGCATTCTGATTGGTCAGACCAGCGTTGAATAGTCCTTAGTACAGGTACTTCCTATTTTAGCTTCTGCCTATAGGAAGGGAGGAGCAAATGGAGTCGTGATAAGATTTGCCAAAGGGAGGGAGGGGGAGGGCCTTCTAGGCTTCCCGGAAGTTGGTGTAGCAGTGGTCAAGTGTTTTAGCAGCGTGAGTACTACTCTCAATGTGTTGATAGAATTTCGGTAATGTTTTCCTCAAATTTACTTTGTTAAAATCCCCAGCTACAATAAATGCGGTCTCAGGATATGTGGTTTCCAGTTTGCATAAAGTCCAGTGAAGTTATTTGAGGGCCATCGTGGTATCTGCTTGAGTGGGAATATACACGGCTGTGACTATAACCGAAGATAATTTTCTTGGGAGGTAATACGGTCGGCATTTGATTGTGAGGTATTCGAGGTTGGGTGAAGAAAAGGACGAGTTCCTGCATGTTATCACAATCACACCATGAGTAGTTAATCATGAAACATACACCCCAGCCCTTCTTCTTCCCGGAGAGATAAAAATGCCTCTCTGCGCGATGGACTGAGAACCCAACTGGCTGTACGGACTCAGACAGTATATCCTTGAAACAGAGTATGTTGCAATCTCTGATGTCTTTCTCTCTCTGTCAGTGCTCCTTGTCATAGTGTTGCCTAATATATAAATACGTACATGAGGAATTTTGCATTTCAGCTATGTTTTAATTGCATGATACATCCTTCTTTTCTCTCTGAAGAGGACTATGATTCTTTATTTCTTCAGTTACTCCATTGTTTTGAGTTAATCCAACCAACACAGGAGAGGAGAGATTGTGTGAAAGTAAAACAACGTTTAACAGATTAACCAAGATATGTGCACACATTTTAATGGAGGAAATGGGAGTTGTGAGTTTTGCCAGGCATTTCATTCAAGTCTTTTTGACTACTCAAGGGCCACGATCGTTGATTTCAACATCAGCAACTTTCCTCGGGTCTGTAAGCAAAACTGATTCCTAACCGAACAGATCAAGATGTTTTTCTGCAGTCAGAACCATGTTAGCTGTGAAAACTCAACCAATCTGTGTCCTTGTGTGTAGCACATTTGGTACAGTAAACACACATTTAGTCTGTAATGTGTGGAGTACTTACAGGGTGTGTTGAAAACTTGCTGTCTCAAACGAATTACACTGCATGTAAACAGTGTGACAAGGTTCTTCTCTCACAAAGAATGACTGTTGTTTCAGCCCCAACAGGTTTTTGGCTGATTCACTCTGAATGACTGATTGGCTTCCAGTCAAGAGTCTTTGTCCTGACACTGCTTGGCGAGTCAATAGAACAATATCGGGCTGTGTCAATTGAAATAAGTATTCCATTACATTGCATAAGATCGAGTGGATTGTATAGAAATATGTGGTGAGTTAATTGGCATTGTGATAAAAACCTTGGCATTTGAAGCTGGATGATGCCAGTTAGAACTGGCTATGACAACCAGTCTTACATGACAGGTAACACTGATTTATAAAATGTGACTATGTTCTGTAAATTACAGAAAACACAGATACACACACACACAATTCCAATACTATCATTTGTGTCAAACAATATTGATTTTGAAGACTGCTTTCTTACGATCTTGAGCCAGTGACAAATTAACGGTCCGGAGGAGAGATGCTGGGTGCCGGTGGAGGACATTCTGGACCCTTCGTTGCTGCGGGAGTTCCTGTCACGACTTCTGCCTTAGTCGGGTCCCTCTCCTTGTTCGGGCGGTTTTCGGCTGTCGACGTCACTGGCCTTCTAGCCATCGTCGATCCATTTTTCATGTTCCATTTGTTTTGTCTTTGTTTTACACACCTGTTTTCAATTCCATAATTACATGTTCATTATTTATCACTCTGTTTTCCCCATGTTTGGTGTGCCTGATTGTTTGTTGTACTTTGTTGGTTTATTACGGCTGGTTATGTTCGCCCGTTTGTTTTTGGGCGCGTTGGATTTGTTATCCTGTTTTTCCTGTATTTTATTAAAATGTTGTTCACTCATCTCTGTTTTCCTGCGCCTGACTTTTTTCACCAGCTACACACACCGGTACTGACAGTATAACAATGGCAGCTCATTGACCATCAGAAAACCTGTTCTGAATGTGAACCTCTTCTCAAACCAAATAAATGAAGAATAAGCAAACAGAGAAATATCTTCTCACTATTTGTCCATTAATTCCAGTGTGCATTTTCAAGTGATGAATAGGCGGCAATAATAATGTTGAAGGAACCTATGTGGTCTGATGGCTGCCAGAGAGGGTCCTACTAATCACGCCAAACAACCCAAAACAACAAAAAAGTATTTGATCCCCTGCTGATTTTGTACGTTTGCACACTGACAAAGAAATAATCAGTCTATAATTTTAATGGTAGGTTTATTTGAACGGTGAGAGACAGAATAACAACAAAAAAATCCATGAAAACACGTGAAACATGTTATAAATGGAATTGCATTTTAATGAGGGAAATAAGTATTTGACCCCTCTGCAAAACATGACTTAGTACTTGGTGGCAAAACCCTTGTTGGCAATCACAGAGGTCAGACGTTTCTTGTAGTTGGCCACCAGGTTTGCACACATCTCAGGAGGGATTTTGTAGATTTGCAGATCTTTGCAGATCTTCTCCAAGTCATTAAGGTTTCGAGGCTGACGTTACCCATCCACAACCCATTTTCAATGCCCTGGCTGAGGGAAGCAGGTTCTCACCCAAGATTTGACGGTACATGGCTCCGTCCATCGTCCCTTTGATGCGGTGAAGTTGTCCTGTCCCCTTAGCAGAAAAACACCCCCAAAGCATAATGTTTCCACCTCCATGTTTGACGGTGGAGATGGTGTTCTTTGGGTCATAGGCAGCATTCCTCCTCCTCCAAACACGGCGAGTTGAGTTGATGCCACAGAGCTCAATTTTGGTCTCATCTGACCACAACACTTTCATCCAGATGTCCATTGGCAAACTTCAGACGGGCATGTATATGTGCTTTCTTGAGCAGGGGGACCTTGCGGGTGCTGCAGGATTTCAGTCCTTCACGGCATAGTGTGTTACCAATTGTTTTCTTGGTGACTATGGTCCCAGCTGCCTTGAGATCATTGACAAGATCCTCCCGTGTAGTTCTGGGCTGATTCCTCACCGTTCTCATGATCATTGCAACTCCACGAGGTGAGATCTTGCATGGAGCCCCAGGCTGAGGGAGATTGACAGTTCTTTTGTGTTTCTTCCATTTCCGAATAATCGCACCAACTGATGTCACCTTCTCACCAAGCTGCTTGGCGATGGTTTTGTAGCCCATTCCAGCCTTGTGTAGGTCTACAATCTTGTCCCTGATATCCTTGGAGAGCTCTTTGGTCTTGGCCATGGTGGAGAGTTTGGAATCTGATTGATTGATTGCTTCTGTGGACAGGGGTCTTTTATACAGGTAAGAAACTGAGATTAGGAGCACTCCCTTTAAGAGTGTGCTCCTAATCTCAGCTTGTTACCTGTATAAAAGACACATGGGAGCCAGAAATCTTTCTGATTGAGTGGGGGTCAAATACTTATTTCCCTCATTAAAATGCAATTTTCTGGATTTTTTTGTTGTTATTCTGTCTCTCACTGTTCAAATAAACCTACCATTAAAATTATAGACTGATTATTTCTTTGCCAGTGGGCAAACGTACAAAATCAGCAGGGGATCAAAAACGTTTTTTCCCTCACTCTAGGTACCAAAAATACCCCTAAAGTATCCAAAAGAACTCAAAAGAACCCAAAGATACCCAAAGGAACACCAATCAACCACCAACAGGTACCCCCCAAAAAACAAAAGTGTGGAGGGAGGGCTGGCTAAGGGCTAGAGCTGGGTGACTGAGTGGCATGCACTGTCCTTCAGGGGTACACAGCAGGCAGCCTCTGTGGAGGTTGGATGCTCAGTGCCCCTTTTCATTTGACCCACTGGTGTGTGGAGGTAGAGCTGTGTGAGGCCTAGAGCTGGGGCTGGGTGACTGAGAGAGTGAATTTTTTATTTAACTAGTCAGTTAAGAACAAATTCTTTGTTACAATGACGGCCTACCCCGGCCAAACCTTAACCCGGATGATGCTGGGCCTATTGGACGCCGCCCTATGGGACACCCAATCACAGCCGGTTGTGATACAGCCTGGAATCGAACCAGGGTCTGTAGTGAAGCCACTAGCACTGAGATGCAGTGCCTTAGACCTCTGCACGACTCAGGAGCCCTTCAGGTGGGCAGAGCAGGGAGTATCTGTGGAGGTTGGCTGCTCTGTCCCCCTTTTTTTTGGGGTGCTTTTGTATTCTTATGCGTACCTGTTTCTGGCTTCTTTTTGGGTACTTTGAGGTTCTTTTGGGTACCTCTTTGGAGTTATGTTTACTCTTGGGTTGTAATGGGTACCTGTTTTGGGTTCTTTTGGGTACCTGTTTGGGTTACTTTACACTCTTTTAGGTACTTATTTGAGGTTGTTTTAGGTTATTTGGGGTAACTATTTGCTGTGTTTATTTTTTTTTGGGGGGGGGGTCCCTGATTTGGGTAATTTTGGGCACCTGTTTTGGCTTGTTTTGGGAACTTTTGTATTCTTTTTGGTTTCCAGGTATCTGTTTGGGGTTCTTTTGTCTATTTTGGGGTTCTTTTGGGTACATGTTTGGGGTTTGTTTGGGTACTTTTAGGTTATTTTTGGCACCTGTGTGGGGTACATTTATGGGGTTGTTTGGTGTTCTTTTGGATACTTTGGGGTTCTTTTGGGTACCGTTTTGGGGTTGTATGGGGTACTTTTGGATTCTTTTAGGTTATTTTGGTACCCATTAGTTTTTTTTGTGTTTTTTTGGGGTACCTGTTTGGGATACTTTTGAGTTCTTTTGAGTTCCTGTTTCATGTTGTTTGGGTTAGTTTGGGGTTGATTTGGATACTTTTGGGTTATTTTCTGCACTTGTTTTGGGTTGTTTTGGGTACCTGTTTGGGGTACTTTTGACTTTGGTGGGTTATTTTAGCTACCTGTTTGGGGTACTTTTGGAGTCTTGTGTTTTTTTGGGGGAAACTGTTTTTGGTTGTTTGGGCACTTTTGGGTCCTTTTAAATATCAGTTTGCGGTTGTTTTGGGTCTCTGTTTGGGTGCTTTTGGGTTCTTTTGGGTACCTGTTTTGGGTTCTTTTGTTAACCTGTTTGGGTTTGATTTGGGTATTTTTGGGTTATTTAAGGTACGTGTTTTGGGTTGATTGTGTTACTTTTGGGTTCTTTTGGGTACCTGTATAAGGTTGTTTGGTGTTCTTGTAGGTACCTTTTGGTTCTTTTGGGGTTCTTTTGGGTACCTGTTTCGGGTTGTTTGGGGTACTTTTGGGTTGATAAGTATTGGGTTATTTTGGTACCTTTTTTTGGTTGTTTGGGGTACTTTTGGGTTCCTTTGGGTACTTTAGTGGAATTCGTTTTGGTACTTTTGGATTCTTATGGGTTTGGGGGGGTTCTCCTGGGTACTTGTAGGTTTTTTGGGGTACCTGTTTGGGTACTTTTGGGTATCTGTTTTTTTTTGTTGTACTTTTGGGTACCTGTTTGGGGTTTTGGAGTACTTTTGGGTTCTTTTAGGTTTTTTGGGGTACCTGTTTGCGGTTGTTTTGGGTATCTGTTTGGGTACTTTTTGGTACTTTTGGGTTCTTTTGAGCACCGGTTTGGGGTACTGTTGGTTTGTTTTGGGGTGACCTGACAATGTTATCATGACTTGTGAATGACATCCAAGGAAGTTCAGTGAAGTTGAGTGATATTTTATTATGTGGTGTAATGTGTCTTAAAAAAATATATAGAAAAAAAAAGTATGGTGTGTTGAGTGAGATTTGAATGAGAATTTATTATGTGGTGTAATGTGAACTGTAAAAAAGAAAAAAAGGAGAGCCGCACACGTTTTCCCATGTGGACCAACATGTGTGTCTAAGTTTTATTTGTTAAAATTAAAGTAGTAACACAACACAAAAATCCAGAAGTTTGTGGGCTGAGTTCAGCATGCCATCAACGCATCTCCATCTATCAAATGTACCCTATTACTCAGTAAAACTATGCAACATTTTAGACAAGGGGGGAAAAAACGTGTGTGCGTCAGGATATTGTGTGAAACTGTTAAACCCACCTTGTTGAACTAACCCGATCCGATACTCTCCAGTACATGTAGCTGTGTGTACATTTTTCCATAGGCTGCTGCACAAAAGACTCTATAGGACGATTCACATTGCACACCCACGCATCTGTCTCTTCGGATTTCACAAGAACAAAAACGTCATCTCACCTCACTGAACCCCACCTGTCACCTTCCATTTGCAGCTTGACCTGTTTATTGTTCCACCCCAGGTTAACTGCTGTTCCATCCACCCTGAGAACTGAACTCTACAGAACAACCAACTCTGAGTCCTCACCCCATCTGGCTTTGATTTGCCTGCATAAGCCTCCAGCCTTGGCCTAACCGTACAGTAAGCAGCAGCCTTGCTCACAACACAGAGCGCCGGAGCGCATAGAGTCAGATCAGTTAAGCGTAAGCTTCTTGAAAAATTCTAGATTAGCCACTAAATGTTGACATCTAGTCAAGGGATTAGTTTGGGGAGGGGTCCCCTCTCCCCACCCCTCCGCCAAGCCACAACTCTTGACCATGACAACCCCCCTGTCTCGTCTCCCTGACTTGGAGCAGCGCTAAATGGTTGTTCTGTTTCTCCAAAACTGATATTTAATCCAGTTGATCTGGGCTCTCCACTGGGCCTCCTTCTCTTGGCTGTTTGGGATGAGCTAAAAAAGCCTCAGGCTTGAGCTCTGTCTACTGGATGGTAACCGGAGACGAAGAAGGGAGAAGAACAGAGAGGAGAAGAGAGGAGAGGAGAAAAAGAACGTAGGATATTAAAGAGAGAAGAGAAGTTAGGGTAAATGTAAGAGCAGACCTATTTTTATTAGTCAGGCCCAGCTCCATGGAGATGAGGGTGGGGATGCCTGGGGACAGAACCTTCTCGATTGAAACCTGGCAAGCCCCAATCAGAAACTGGCGGGGATTTTGCTATCGAGAGGAAGGTCCCCAAACAACGTTAAACACCTCCTCAGTGTGAGGCCATACACAGGCGCCAGGAAAAGATATGAAAGATGTCATGATGTTCTGCTGCTAACATCTGCCCGTCTGCCGCGAGTACAGGGGAAAACAACAAAAGTGAGGAAAGTCTTGAGTCCTTTAGTAGAAAACTGTGAAAAACTCCAAACTATAAAGCCGATTGAGAGCTCTCATATTCCTTTGTGGTGACGGAGAATCAAAACAAAAGGCAAGGCCCTCCCACTTAAAGTTCTAATCTTACCAGAACAATGGGTCCACCTGCAATTTAGAGCCTCGTCTGGACCACGAGCGCCTGCCATCACAAACGGCGTGGTTACTCCGCAACCTAACATGACAATGTGCCTGAAAATGGGAAAAGCAAACATGTTTCGACACAAAGGGATAGCAACAGCAGGATGGGGATTATGAGTCAAAAGTTTATTTCAGAATATGGAATGATTGATGAGAAAGCTGTCACACGTGAGGTCTGGGATCATGCCCCTGCGCATCAACTAAGAAAGCCTCCCCATTTGACACAGCACAAAGCCCCATATCTCAACTTTACCAAACAGGAATTTGGAGCACAACCTTCTCGGCTTATTAAATGTTATTTCATGTCGGGCACAAACGGAGTATGAAAATGTGTTGTACGCATGCTGTGCATATAGGGAGAGGGTGTGTGTGTGTATTTTGGGCACTGTGAGATAGCCTTTGCAAGGTATTTCAGCAGCATGCATTACAAGAGCTCCAAAATTTTTAATGTGAATACATGGCTTGAAAATAATGGCGAAACCATGCCATGTAAGGATTTTCTTGTATGGAACAGCTAAAAAGACAAACATAGGAATACCAGAAAATACATATTTATCTCCTAGGGTAAAGTTATTGTCATAACTAGACTGCAGAGGACATTCCATTAGGCACGGAGAGATCTGTTGACAAAAGCTCTCAGGGCATAAAATACAGGTCCCAATATCATTCCACAGTATATAACTTTCCCTGACGTTTAAAAGCTTGTTTTCTTAATTCATTACCATAATGAACCATTTTCCCTACATGATCCATATAGTCGCAGGGAGTTCCATTGCCTGTAGGCACACTTTTCTAAATTTGAAGGAAATAGGGAGTGCTTTCAATACCAAAGATATTTTCATTCCTGTAATAGGTTTCTCACATTGTCATGCAACTGGAAGAGCATATCCGTGCCTGTTGGACATGCCTTCTCTCCTCTTCTACTCATTTCTCAGACAACTTATCAGGTTTCCCGGTGTTTAGCTTTTGGCTAGTGTTTCTACATGCCTTTGTCTATTTACACCTTTTATCTGGAGTATACAAAAGGCGGACAAAGAGGCAGGCTATCTCCCTCTAGTAGCTTTGTTAGCTGAAATAGGTTGGGGACCACACCTCAGGGCTGCTGTCTTAATAACGCTGAACATCGAACACTTTCATTGATTGTTCTGTTCTGACTGAACACACACCCACATACACATAAACACAAAAAAACACACGAACATAGAGTGAGAGAAATATACAGTTTCATAGACTATGCAAGTAAGCCTCTTATTAATGAATACTGTATATCATACAGTTTTATTCAATCGCTTTGGTGCTATTGTAACAAGTATGTGGTGAATTTTCTAAACTCTTAGTACAAAACTCCAAACTGGTAACACTTGTAACGCAGCAAGTATTATATTCAAAACCTTTTATTGTGCATTCATTTTGTTTGGAGACATCTTTCACCAGACAACCGTATATCCAAATATAAGTTTACTGTGAAATACCATGAGAACATTAATTTAATCACCAAAACACAACATAATGACCAAAGGTATGTGGACAGCTGCTCGTCAAACTTTTCATTCCAAAATTCTTACCATTAATATGGACTGTTACTGTATGTAACTAAGGTATTTCTGTTTTTTATTTTTAACAAATGTGCAAACCTGTTCTCGCTTTGTCTTTATGGGGTATTGCGTGTAGATTGAGGATTTTTCCTCTGTCCAGTGTGTGTTATTTTGTCCATATTTTCTTTTTATTGGCCAGTCTGAGATATGGCTTTTTCTTGGCAACTCTGCGTAGAAGGCCAGCATGCCGGAGTTGCCTCTTCACTGTTGACGTTGAGACTGGTGTTTTGCGGGTACTATTTAATGAAGCTGCCAGTTGAGGACTTGTGAGGCATCTGTTTCTCAAACTAGGCACTCTAATGTACTTGTCCTCTTACTCAGTTGTGCACCGGGGCCTCCCACTCCTCTTTCTATTCTGGTTCGAGCCAGTTTGCACTGTTCTGTGAAGGGAGTAGTACAGTACACAGCGTTGTACAATATCTTCCGTTTATTGTCAATTTCTCGCATGGAATAGCCTTCATTTCTCAGAACAAGAATAGACTGAAGAAAGGTCTTTGTTTCTGGCCATTTTGAGCCTGTAATCGAACCCACATGTCACATCTGCTCCTGCTACACCCTCTGGTGTTCAGCCGGTGTCTCCTTAAACTTGCAGTTCTCCCCCTGTACTCTCTCTCTCCCTCTCCCTTTGATTGTGTGGTTGGAGACAGGTGTGCTGGAGTCAGAGCAGATCCTTACAAGCTGCAACTCGTCCCATAAATCAAGACCTCTACAAAAACCCATTCCTGCCACTTCCACTCTGCCAGTTCGTAATCTCTGCTCAGTCAGTTATTATTCTAGCCTTTTGTTAGTTCTATAGATCCTGTTGCTCTGCCGTGCTTGTTTCCCTGCCTTACACCATTTTTGTCCTCTCCTTGCAGTTACCGCTCTGTCTCTGGCTCCTGTCTCCTGTTCCACATCTCACCACCAACCTCCTTGCTCTGGATATCACTCACCAAAACTACCTTCCCCTCAGGACCTGTTTCCCTGTTCTACTCAGCCAACTCCAACCTCACTCTACACTCCTGGTTTTTCTGCAACTCATCTGAGCTACCCCGGTTCTGCAATCCATATTTCTCTGTGTACAATAAACATTTTGGCGCATTCATCCCGGCTTCCTCTTTTGAGTCCACTCTTGGGTTGCCCTACTTCACTCTACGTAACACCACAAATGCTGATGCTCCAGATACTCTAGTCTAAAGGAGGCCAGTTTTGTTGCTTCTTTTAACAGGACAACAGTTTTCAGCTGTGCTAACATGATTGCAAAAGAGTTTTCTAATGTCATGATCGTCGTTATAATAAATGGACCAAGGCGCAGCGTGCGTGGAGTTCCACATATTTAATAAATGTGAAACATACAAAAACAACAAAGAAATAACTGATCTGACAATAACTAGCGCTCAACGGCACTAGCACAAACAATATCCCACAAAGGAACACACTAAGTATGATCCCCAATTAGAGGTAACTAATAACAGCTGCCTATAATTGGGAACCATACACAAAACCAACATAGAAACAAAACAACTAGGAAACCCCCCTTAGTCACGTCCTGACCTAAAACACCATAGAGAACCCAGAGAGCTCTCTATGGCCAGAACGTGACATCTCCTGATAAATTAGCCTTTTAAAATGATAAACTTGGATTAGCTAACACAACGTACCATTGGAACACAGGAGCTATGGTTGCTGATAATGGGCCTCTGTACGCCTATGTCGTTATTCCATAAATAATCTGCCGTTTCCAGCTACAATAGTCATTTACAACATTAACAATGTCTACACTGTATTTCTGATCAATTTGATGTCATTTTAATTGACAAAAAATATGCTTTTCTTTCAAAAACAAGGACATTCTTAAGTGACCCCAAACTTTTGAACGGTGGTGTATATTTACAGTACATAGCTACCTCAATTACCTTGTACTCGGTACTGGTACTCCCTGTGTATAGCCATGTTATTTTATACTCCCTATTTTAATAATTATTCACTGTGTATTTATTCCTTTTGTCACCGTTTCTTATTTTATTTTGTATATTATCTTTAACTCATTGTTAGAAAGGACACGTAAGTAAGCAATTCACTGTTAGTTTACGCCTGTTGTCTACGGGTATGTGACAAATGAAACTTGACTTCATTTGATTTGTTACATACAGTACATCTCTGATCTTGTCAATATCAGATTTTTTCAAACTTACTCTGAAGTTTATAATAGTACATTACAGTATATAAAATTTTTGACACTGAACGTTATCAGCTTTTCAACCAAAACCTAATATTAGATCAAGGGAACTTGAGTGAAAAAAGAACACAAAATATATACTTATTTCGTTAAAAAAATGTAAGCAAAGTTATGCAACACCCATTGCCCCTGTGTGAATTCCCCCCCCATATTCAATAACTGGTTGTGCCACCTTTAGCTGCAATGACTGCAACCAAACACTTCCTGTAGTTGTGGATGAGTCTCTCACATCACTGTGGAGGAATTTTGGCCCACTCTTCCATGCAGAACTGCTTTAACTCAGCGACATTTGTGAGTTTTCGAGCATGAACTGCTCGTTTCAGGTCCTGCCACAACATCTCAACTGCATTTAGGTCTGGACTTTGACTAGGCGATTCCAAAACTTTACATTTGTTGTTTTTCAGTCATTCTGATGTAGACTTGCTTGCGTGTTTTGGATCATTGTCATGCTGCATGACCCAGCTGCAACTCAACTTCAGCTCATGTACAGATGGCCTGACATTTTCCTGTAGAATTCTCTGATACAGACCAGAAATTATGGTTCCTTCTATGATGGTAAGTCCTCCTGGTCCTGAAGCAGCAAAGCATCCCCAAACCATCACAATACTACCACCATGCTTGACCACCATTCATGGTTTAGCAAGCTGAATCCACAAGTGTCCTGCATGTAAGCCGAAACGCATGAGACACCCAACTGAAGTGTGTCCTTCGTGTGGACCCCAACACAAAGGAATCTCAATCTACCAGTGTTGGCATTCCCAAGTCACCCTATCCAAGTGGCCCCCCAGCAACTGTATATGACCCATCTCTGGCAGCGGCATGAGAATTCAAGGGAATAGATGTTTACCAACTCTGGTTTCAGATACACAGGAATGGTGAGGCCCCCGGTTCATGTTACCCTCCCATGTCACCAGAATGCTAATCTGCTAGCACAGCTTCATAAGACGTGCAGTGTGTGACACAGACACCAGGCCAAGCATGAGCCCTCCTCAATGCAATGTTTTCCCAGGTGTCATTTTCTCATTCTTTCTAATATCATTGAGCAGGGGGGTCGGGAGCGCTTAGAGTTTAGACTTTTGGCATATACTATAGCTGTGTAGATACTGACTGTAGGCCTATATATCATCCCTTCTGGGTTAGTTGGCCTGCATCCATTGAATGCATAGTTTTGAAGAAAAAAATATAATTAAGTTACAGTTGAAGAAGACTGAAGATGCTTTGATTCAGTGGATGTTTTGATTTGGAAAATGTCTTACTCAGCGAGGAGTCCTAGCCTTAGTGTTCAAGGACAATCTCTCCATTGGCCAAGTTCACAATGAAGTCTTCACACACACACACATGTAGTAAGTCGCTTACAAAGATCATTAAATCAAGGCTGATGCTTGACAAAATGTGCAGACAGTCTTTTGATTCAAACTAATCCGAGTGTCTTCTGTCTTCCACAGGCTTGTGTGCCAACATTTGACACAGCAATGTGGACATCTCTCTTGCATGACAAGTGCACAGAATTGCTAGCATGCAAGAAGAAAGCAGAGAGCATGAAAATTGCCCTGACTTATCAGGAAACAAGTAGTAGTTGGTGAGGGGAAAGCAGGCAAGCAAAGAGCCAGTGATCCGAACTTGATAGTTCATTTGAATTGTGGTCACAAGAGCCCTAGTGTCTCCATATCAAACTTAAGCTATAGATGCTGCCATGGGATGAAAAAACTAAAAGCCATGATGAATGGTTAATAAGTAGGCAACGGCGGCAACTTTGGCTAATTGTGTTGGAAAAATGCAGCACTAGGAGAGCAATGAGATTGAACCGTCAGCACTTTCATTGTATTTTCAAAAGCTTTTGGCAAGAGGACCCGAACATCTTCAAGAGCACATCAATATCAATGGCCACATACCAGTGTTGGCCAAGTTACTGTCTCTTTGACAATTTATACAGTATGTAATAAACACATTGAGAGGATCACACTCCACATACAGTTTCTAGGAACCATCTCCAGTCATTGCATGAGCTTTCCTGGTCCAAAGCCAAAGGCCTAGTTCCAAAATGTGACACTGACATGTGTTCTGGAAGATGGTCAGGTTAGCAAGATGGAGACCCTGTGCTCTGGGCAATAAATTAATTATAGTATCCTCTACAAAGAATAGAGTTAGAAAGAAAATAACATATTTTCTTCAGTAAGTCAAAGATTCCATAAAATTGAGAGTTCAAACTTATGACCAGTGGTGTAAAGTACTTCAGTAAAAATACTTCAAAGTACGTCTTAAGTCGTTTTTTTTCTTTTTTCTGTACTTCACTTTACTATTCATATTTTTGACAACTTTTAATTTTACTTCACTAAATTCCAAAACATAATTATGTACTTTTACTCCACACATTTTCCCTGACACCCAAAAGTACTACATTTTGAATGCTTAGCAGGACAGGGAAATTGTCCAATTCACGCACTTATCAAGAGAACATCCCTACTGCCTCTGATCTGGAGGACTCCATAAACATAAATGCTTTGTTTGTAATTGATGTCTGAGTGTTGGAGTGTTTCCCTGACTATCCGTAAATAAAATAAAAAACAAGAAAATTGTGCCATTTGGTTTTCTTAATATAAACAATTTTAAATTATTTATACTTGTACTTTTACTTTTGACACTTAAATATATTTTTGCATTTACATTTACTTCTCATAGTTAAGTATATTTTAAACCAAATACTTTTACACTTTTACTCAAGTAGTATTTTACTTGGTGACTTTCACTTTGAGTCATTTTCTGTTAAGGTATCTTTACTTTACTTTTACTCAAGTATGACAGTTGGGTACTTTTTCCACCACTGCTTATGACGTCCATGAGCAGATAATGTTGATTAGTTTGCATAGTCTATTCATTTTCTTTTGTTCCGTTTTTCTTTGTGTTTAATGAATTCATGGGCCAGCGTTCCTTGGCTCGAATTTGTTAGTTTAAGCCAGTCTTTTTTGTGTTTTACCCCACCTCCCTGTTAAACTGTATTTTCTGTTTGTGCTTGCTGAACTTGTGGGTTCATTTGTGCGATTGTCTTCACTGGGCACGATGGTATTACTCAAATTCCGCTTTTTAAATGTGCATCTCTCTAACGACTTCTCAGATCGTGTCATTAATTGTTTTATATCTGTTTATGCGATATTGCTTTGTTCTGGTCCCCCACGGGCCAATCAGGGAAGACTATCTGACTGAAAATGTGCGGGCCATTCCAGGGGCCACATCCCACAGTCAGCAAATACAGCGTATTGATCAGTCATTAGCACATTATCTTCTCATGAACCATCCGTTACTATGAGCTATTCTTACTTTGATCAGTTGTCACAAAAATACCCAATGTGTTTTATACGTGTTCACTAGTTTGATCCACCTCTAATCTTCTCAGAGAGGACAGTAGCCAGAGGGAACATCCTCCTTACATCCACCACTAAAAATACCAATGTGTAAACCCTCCTGTCACGTTGTTGTAAAATATAACATTCTCACCTGTTTATCATTGAATATCTTTTCTGATCTGAGGACCATGTGGTCTATGTGTGTGTCTACTAGTGGGTCAGAGTACATGCTCATTGGAAATAGCAGAGAGAATATCGAGACCTTTGCACATAAATAGCCACACCTGTGAGGCATTGAAAAATAACTATTCCAACCAAAGGGCAACTATGAGGCATTACATGCATCATTCAATTCAAATATTTGCTTAAGAGCGAGTAACTTAAATAATAAGAAAAAATGTTTTATAAAACTGGTTTAAAAGCGAGTCAATTTAGCCCACGACACAACACTTTTTTGTTTCATTTGTGTGGTTCATGGGGTGCCCAGTCCTTACTCTTCGTCATGTAAATCAATGGAAATATAAGACCCCTCAGCAAACCCCCCAGAAGTCTTTCAAGAATATGAAGACAGCTAGAGTGGTTGAGCAGGGGCAATTTCTAGGCCTTCTTGGGATGGGTGGGGGCTGTTGGGTAAATTTCCCATTAAGTGAATGTGACTTGGAGGCCATAGGGAATATGATATGGAAGGGAAGAGACAGTCATAAATCTCTTATATTAACATGAAAAAATTGACCAATCTGTTTTCAGATTCCATATGATAAGATGAACAGGGAGCAAAATGTAATACCTAATGCATAAAATATGTTAGTGGAAATCTAATTAGCATGTATGCATATGTTATTCAATGTGTTTCTATGGGCTAATAGCAGCAAGGCCAAATTCAATGTTTCATCAAATTATATATTTTTTAGGTATACCTACAGGGGTCCTAAAATTCTAAATCAAATAGCTAAATGATCCTTAGTATGACCATCTTAAAACAATTCCATATGTTAGCTTAGTATAATCCCAGCCCCGGGCCCTTAGACCTTGTAAAGAGGCACACGCTTTCAGCTTCGCATTTAGCACAGTTAGCCTGTATTTCCATCAGAAAACTGTCCCTGCTACATAGTAATTTACGAGAGCTGATAATTCAATCACAACTAATGTCACAAAGTTAATACAACTCTACCTGTCCGCCAACTAGGTCAATGCATTTGTCGCACACGTCTACGCTGCTTCTGATACTATCTCCTAAGCCTGACACTGCAGAACCAGGGGTTGGGAATTTCCACTCCAAGATTGTTCTGGGCCAGTGGAAAATCCCAGTGGACATACTGGGACCGTCTTAAATGACGCATTAAAATGAAAGCATGTGCGTGCGTGTTTTGGGGGTTAGGGGTCGTTACAGTGCTCAGATGACATTCTAAAGGGTCTGTCATATATCACTGTACACGTTATAGCTTACAGTTTCACACAAAACAAGGTATTTTGTCACCAAAGGTCATTTTTGTAAAAAAAAAAAAACACATCTCTCTCCATTTCATCTTGCACTAACACTAAGTCTGAAAATAGAGGACCATGATTTACAGTGCCCTGTTTCTACGTGAACTAAAGCAACTCAAGGCCCTCTTAGATGCTAATGCTAGCTTACTAATTCAAGTTCTTCTGGTAAAGTGAGCTGCCTGGTGATTTATTACCCATGAGCCCTTGGTGAGCCCCAAGTCAGAGGAGTGTCCAGAGTTCAAGCTGACTCAGGCAGAACACACAGGCAGGTGCACAAGTGGGTTGCTGGAAGAGGGTGAGTGTATGAGGCAGGTTTATTATCAGGTAAATTGAAAGCTGATCAATGACATGGCTGAGAGGAGTCATAACCATGGCTATGCCCATTTTAGGTCAGCCTCAGCCCTTGAGTCAATCATCAAGCCTCAAGGGTTAGGCTGAGGGATTCCTAAAATGTACACCATAAGCTGCTACCCTCGGAACAAGGCCTTTCAGATGGCAGTTTTCAGAGACGCATGGGGAGATAGTAGCTCTGTTTTGTATTGTCAAAACTGTGAATAAATGTAGAAGCCAGACAACATAGTTTAAATTGAGCCTTTATATATTGAGATCAATATATCCCCAAGCAACTGGTAGAGAGTGAGTGGTCAGTTATACATAACATCAAACCAATCTGTGAGTAAAGCGATGTTGAGACTTGAACCCAACAAGCCATGGCTTCCCTTAAAGTAAAAGATAAAGAACAACTTGGAGATACAAATGAGAGCAACGAACAGCTGAAGCAGGTCCAAGAAATGCAAATGCAAACAATGCTCACCAAAACAAACTGTTATTAAAAAAGTAGATTAGCTCGAAATGAAAGTACAGTCTGTTGTGTCAGATATGCACATACAAGGCAGGCGCGTGGATGAACAAGACAACAAAATTGGCCTTTTGAAAGATGAAATGGATCAGCTAGATAACTTCTTAGGGATCACTGCACAACTTGACCGTTTTGGAGAGCCTGGCGTGCCCAAAGTAAAATGCCTCCCATTCAGGCCCAGAAAATAGGATATGCACATATTTGGTACCATTGGATAGGAAACACTCTGAATTTTGTAAAACTGTTAACCATTTGTCTGTGAGTAAAACAGAACGGATATGGCAGGCAAAACCCCGAGGAATTTCTGTCCTGGAGAAAGTGGTTTTCACAGAGTGCCTCATTTGGAACCCCTCCCTCATGAAAATGCCCATAAAAGGGCATATGAATGCAGTACCTATCGCTTCCTCTGGATGTCCTTTGTCTCTAGNCCTCAGCAGAAGTTCTTCAACAGGTAATTGATTTGTTTTTGCTGTGAAATGTGTTATGTGTGTGCCACGCTGGCTAATGAATTCATGGCTATGTGAAAAGTATGTGAGGTGCTGTCCTCAAACAATCAAATGTAGTGCTTTCACCGTAAAGCCTTTTTGAAATCTGACAACGCTGTGATATTGCCAAGAAACAGAGCTTTTGATGAGTATGAAACACTTGTATATTGGTGGATTTTTAATAATTCAACTTTGGGATTTTGAATTTGGCGCTTTACATTTTACCTGGTGGTGTCGGGAGTGGGTCGCTAGCGCCCCAATGATCCCTGAGAGGATAACAGATCGAGACATAATAAGAGAATATTGTCCCTACCGGAAGACAAGGAAAAAGAGGGCATTTCCAGCTACGTGATCAAGCTGATATCAGAGAAGCTTGGCGTGGATGTATCACCGGATGATCTGGAGCGCTGCCATCAAATTGGCGTGAAGCAGAAGAACGCTAAATACCCTTGCATGGTAATCTTTAAGCTGTCAACATTCTGAGGGCACGGGGGGAAAGGAGATCAAGATCCATGGCCAGTCCATTCGATTCATCCAGGACCTGTGTGCTAGGTAAAAAAAAAAAATTCAAGAAATTCATTCCGATCAGAAAGTCACTCGAGGAAAAAGGAATCAAGTCTCAACTCCAATTCCTGGCAGTACTGTGGGTATGGAGAACAGAGAATGGAGTTCACAAGCGCCTGAACAGGCTGCTGAGAACATTTCCAGTTGAAAGAGATATCAGTACCCTGAGGAGAGGCAGAAGCTGAAAAAAAAACAGATAAGCGCACTAGGCTACATACAGTGATGCCCAAGACCATCTTAAAGTAAGTTGAGACAATATTCCTTCCCCCTTCCTCCAACACAATCTAGACTTTATTGTCCCCAAGTAACTTCCCCTCTAGGAAGTAACAATTTAATTAGCCGATGCCAATGAGATACATGGACACTAAAAATACAATATTTAAAGAAGGAAATATAGGAAGTCAAAAACTGTCAGTGGTGAAAAAAGTACTCAATTGTCACACTTGAGTAAAAGTAAAGATACCTTAATAGAAAATGACTCAAGTAAAAGTGAAAGTCACCCCAGTTAAATACTACTTGAGAAAAAGTCTAGAAGTATTTGGTTTTAAATTTACTTAAGTATTAAAAGTAAATGCAATTGCTAAAATGTAATTAAGTATCAAATGCAAAAGTAAAAGTATAAATCATTTAAAATTCCTTATATTAAAACTTCTAAGGGCTAGGCCCTTTTTTTCTAAATTTCTGCCTGAATGACGTGCCCAAAGTAAACTGACTGTAGCTCAGGCCCTGAAGCCAGGATATGCATATAGTTGGTACCATTGGAAAGAAAACACTTTGAAGTTTGTAGAAATGTAAAAATAATGTAGGAGAATTTAACACAATAAAAAATCCAAAGAAAAACCAACCAGAATATTTTGGGGAGAGAGGCCATCCGTGTTTGCGCGCTACATGAAGACAGTACGCTCCTGCTAAAATCGGTTTCCAATTGAACATACTTCTTTCCGTGAGAAATATTATAGTTTGATTACATTTTACGGTATAGGAGGAGTAAATGGAAATGTATTTAGACTTGTTGAAACAAAGTCTAGGGTAGATTTTCGGATTCCTTTCTCTGCGTGTTGAAAGAGTGGATTACTCAAATCTGACAGTGCAGTTAGATTAACAAGAATTTAAGCTTTCAGCCGATATAAGACACTTATATGTACCTAAATATTTAATACCCATAGTTTTTTTATTGACAGATAGCAGGGGCACACTCCAACACTCAGACATAACTTATAAACAAAGCATTGGTGTTTAGTGAATCCGCCAGATCAGAGGCAGTAGGGATGACCAGGGCTGTTTCCTTGATAAGTGTGTGAATTGGACCATTTTCCTGTCTAAATGCAACGAGTACCTTTGGATGTCAGGGAAAATGTATGGAGTAAAAAGTACTTCATTTTGTTAACGAATGTAGTGAAGTAAAAGTAAAAGTTGTCAAAAATAAAAATAGTCAAGTAAAGTACAGATACACAAAAAAACTACTTAAAGTATTTTTACTTACTTGGCAACATAGTGATATATTCTAATATACTGTACACACACTCTTAAAGGGAGTGCTCCTAATCTCAGCTTGTTACCTGTATAAAAGACATCTGTCCACAGAAGCAATCAATCAATCAGATTCCAAACTCTCCACCATGGCCAAGACCAAAGAGCTCTCCAATGATGTCAGGGACAAGATTGTAGACCTACACAAGGCTGGAATGGGCTACAAGACCATCGCCAAGCAGCTTGGTGAGAAGGTGACATCAGTTGGTGCGATTATTCGCAAATGGAAGAAACACAAAAGAACTGTCAATCTCCCTCGGCCTGGGGCTCCATGCAAGATCTCACCTCGTGGAGTTGCAATGATCATGAGAACGGTGAGGAATCAGCCCAGAACTACATGGGAGGATCTTGTCAATGATCTCAAGGCAGCTGGGACCATAGTCACCAAGAAAACAATTGGTAACACACTACGCCGTGAAGGACTGAAATCCTGCAGCGCCCGCAAGGTCCCCCTGCTCAAGAAAGCACATATACATGCCCGTCTGAAGTTTGCCAATGAACATCTGAATGATTCAGAGGACAACTGGGTGAAAGTGTTGTNAGAAGAAGCACATTAAGGTCCTGGAGTGGCCTAGCCAGTCTCCAGACCTTAATCCCATAGAAAATCTGTGGATGGAGCTGAAGTTTCGAGTTGCCAAACGTCAGCCTCGAAACCTTAATGACTTGGAGAAGATCTGCAAAGAGGAGTGGGACAAAATCCCTCCTGAGATGTGTGCAAACATGGTGGCCAACTACAAGAAACGTCTGACCTCTGTGATTGCCAACAAGGGTTTTGCCACCAAGTACTAAGTCATGTTTTGCAGAGGGGTCAAATACTTATTTCCCTCATTAAAATGCAAATCAATTTATAACATTTTTCACATGCGTTTTTCTGGATTTTGTTGTTGTTATTCTGTCTCTCACTGTTCAAATACACCTACCCTTAAAATTATAGACTGATCATTTCTTTGTCAGTGGGCAAATGTACAAAATCAGCAGGGGATCAAATACTTTTTCCCCTCACTGTATGGGAGTAAGATTGCAGTACCTATTGCTTCCACTGGATGTCAACAGTCCATAGACAGTGTTTGGTGATGTTAGGTTTCTCTGGATGGTAATAGAAGAAGAATTTCGAACTAGTCATCGGATGTAAACAGAAGAGGAGGCGCGTTCACGGGCTCACGCACGCTGTGTTTTTTTTCCTTTCCTATCGTCCAGTTTATAAAAGTGTTCCTAAGGATACATTATCAATGATGTTTGATTGTTCTTGGACAAGTGTATAGGTATAATGTGAAGGCGTCCTCTTCACGGTTCAATGGCCGTCTCAACGGTGGATTTTATGATCATAACGCGCCAACTAAACAGAGAATTATGGATATAATAAATTACTTTTTCTAACAAAAGAAGCATGGATTGTCTTCGTTGGACACTTGGGAAGCCCTCAGCAGAAGTTCTTCGAAAGGTAAGGGATTTTATATTAGCGATTTTATGCGTTTTTTGAGACCCGTGTTGGGTTATGGATTTATGCTAATGCCCTCAAACAATCAAATGTTGTGCTTTCTCCGTAAAGCCTTTTTGAAATCTGACAACGCTGTGATATTGCCAAGAATCAGAGCTTTTGATGACTATGCAACAATTGTATATTGATGAATGTTTAATAATTCAACTTTGGGATTTTGAATTTGGCGCCTTGCATTTCACCGGGTAGCTAGCGTCCCACCACTCCCTAAGTAGTTAACGTCGGTAGCCCTGCCCCCTGGTAAACAGTGTATGATCGCTGGATGATTCGTTTTAAGTCTAATACTGCGGGTAATGAAGTCGCCAATGACTAGAGTTTTCAATTTGTCAGAGCTAATGGTGGGAGGCCTCTGCGTCTCAGACCCCATAACGGGAGGAGTAGAGACCAGAGAAGGCTCGGCCTCTGACTCCGACCCGCTGCTTAATGGGGAGAACCGGTTGAAAGTTTCTGTCGGCTGAATGAGCGACACCGGTTGAACATTGCTACAGCATTTCCTTCCAGAAGCCATGAAAAAAGTGTCCGGCTGCGGGGACTGTGCGAGGGGATTTATACTACTATCTGTACTTACTGGTGGCACAGACGCTGTTTCATCCTTTCCTACACTTACATTACCCTTGCCTAACGATTGCGTCTGAAGCTGGGCTTGCAGCACAGCTATCCTTGCCATAAGGCGATCGTTCTCCTGTATATTATGAGTACAGCGACTGCAGTTAGAAGGCATCATGTTAATGTTACTACTTAGCTTCGGTTGGTGGAGGTCCTCATGAAACACGTCCAGATAAAGCGTCCGGAGTGACAAAGTTGAATGAAAAAAGTAGAGCGATGGAAAAACAAAATATAGACGGTCAATTAAAAAGTAAAACCCCTAAAGTTGGCAGGTAACAAAGATAGGTTAGCAACAGAACGCACAGCAGGACGTAAACAAGTCTGTTAGTTGTGACCGGAAGTTGCCGTACTGAGTGACCACAAAGCTCATCACTAAGCTAAGGACCCTGGGACTAAACACCTCACTCTGCAACTGGATCCTGGACATCCTGACTGGCCCGCCCCCAGGTGGTAAGGGTAGGCAACAACATGTCTGCCACGCTGATCCTCAACACAGCGGTGCGTGCTTAGTCCCCTCCTATACTGCATGGCCAAGCACGACTCCAACACCATCATTAAGTTTGCTGACGACGCAACGGTGGTTGGCCTGATCATCGACAACAATGAACAGCCTATAGGGAGGTCAGAGACCTGTCAGTGTGGTGCCAGGACAACAACCTCTCCCTCAATGTGAGCAAGATAAAGGAACTGATCGTGGACTACAGGAAAACAGGGGCCAGCACGCCCTGATCCACATCGAAGGGGCTGTAGTGGAGCGGGTCGAGAGTTTCAAGTTCCTTGGTGTCCACATCACCAACAAACTATCATGGTCCAAACACACCAAGTCAGTTGTGAAGAGGGCACACAACACCTTTTCCTCCTTTGGAGACTGAAAAGACTTGGCATGGGTCCCCAGATCCTCATAAAGTTATACCGCTGCACCGGTTGCATCACCGCCTGGTACGACAACTGCTCTGCATCTGACCATAAGGCGCAACAGAGGGTTGTGCAAATGGCCCAGTACATCACTGGGGCCAAGCTTCCTGCCATCCAGGACCTATATACTAGGCGGTGTCAGAGGACAGCCCAACAAATTGTCTAAGACTCCAGTCACCCAAGTCATAGACTGTTCTCTCTGCTACTGCACGGCAAGCGGTACCGGAGCGCCTTTGACTTTGAATTTGTTTATTTGCGTCTTATAGTGAATGGCATTCTGGGATTACGGAGTTTTTACTTGTTAAACTTAAAACATTTCTATATAATTGTACATTTCTCCCATGTCGATAACCTTATTTCATCTGGTTAATGGAATGAGTTTGGCCGTGGATGTGTTCCGTGTGATGCTTGTAGTGGCAGTTTTAGCATTTCAATCTTAGTGGAGCAAACTCAACATAGTTTTTGAGGATGCATGCCACCAAACAATATATTAATTGCACTATAACAGTGACAAACATTGCCCACAAACTGTCAGGGCCTACATAAAGCTGTCCCAACAGCAGAGCTTTCCTTTTAGCACCATGGAGTGAATTATTTCCACCGCTACACCTGGCTATCAGCGGAGCCTTGTCTGGCAGCGAAACAGTTCATTCAGCCTCATTTGCTGTCTTTTTAAAAACCCTAGCTGATATGGCTGACTAGCTTAAATACCTGTTAGGGATCGATTTGAAATTGCAGAGCGCCAAATTCAAAATACAAAAATCGTAATATTAAACAGTCATGAAAATAGTCCCATACATCATTCTTTATCTTAGAATCTTGGTAATCGAACCGCTTTGTCCGATTTACAATAGGCTTTACGGGGAAAGCAGAACATTTGATTATCTGAGGACAGCGCCCCGCATACTTCCTGCATAGAAATATTTTTCAAACAGCACAGGCGTCACAAAAATCTAAAATAGCGATAAAATAAATCACTTACCTTTGAAGATCTTTCTCTGTTTGCAATCACAAGGGTCCCAGGAACACAAATAATGGTCGTTTTGTTAGATAAAGTCCCTCTTTATATCCCAAAAACTCAGTTTGGTTGGCGCGTTTTGTTCAGTAATCCACCCGTTCCACGCCTTCAACATGCAGACAAAGGAATCCTAAAAACGTTACCAATAAACTTTGTCCAAACAAGTCAAACAACGTTTCTAAGTACCCTAATAACAACGTTTCCAAGTACCCTAATTTGTAAATAAACGATACAATTTAAGACGGAATGTATTATGTTAAATACCGGAGATAAATAACGAAGAGCGCGCCCTCAGTCACGCGCGCCTCAAGACTACAGCCAGAATGAACTACTTCTTTATTTTTCAAAATAAAAGCCTGAAACCTTGTCTAAAGACTGTTGACAGCCAGTGGAAGCCATAGGTACTGCATTTTGGGACCTATTATTTTCATTGTTCAATAGGAAAAGGATAGGAATGGACAGGGAGCTAAAAAAAAAATTCTGGATGGATTTTCCTCTGGTTTTCAAGTGCCATGTCAGTTCTGTTATACTCACAGACATAGTTTAAAAACTTCAGAGTGTTTCCATCCAATACTATCAATTATATGCATATCCTAGCTTCTGGGCCTGAGTAACAGGCAGTTTACATTGGGCACGTCAGACTCTCCGTACTTCCGAACACTCCCCCCTAGCCCTAAAAGGTTAAACAAATGTGGTTACTACTGACTCCTAAGTCGATAAGAACCGTATTCTCCTTCAATAATTGTCCTGCAGGAAGGTGAACCTCCGTCCCAGTCTCAAATCTCTGGAAGACTGAAACAGGATTCCCTCGAGAATTTCCCTGTATTTAGCGCCATCCATCATTCCTTCAATTCTGACCAGTTTCCCAGTCCCGGCCGATGAAAAACATCCCCACAGCATGATGCTGCCACCACCATGCTTCACTGTGGGGATGGTGTTCTCGAGGTGATGAGAGGAGTTGGGGTTGCGCCAGACATAGCATTTTCCTTGATGGCCAAAAAGCTACATTTTTGTCTCATCTGACCAGAGTACCTTCTTCCATATGTTTGGGGAGTCTACCACATGCCTATTGGCAAACACCAAACGTGTTTTCAAATTTTTTTCTTTAAGCAATGGCTTTTTCTGCCCACTCTTCTGTAAAGCCCAGCTCTGTGGAGTGAAAGGCTTAAAGTGGTTCTATGGATAGATACTCCAATCTCCACTGTGGAGCTTTGCAGCTCTTTCTGGGTTATCTTTGGTCTCTTTGTTGCCTCTCTGATTAATGCCCTCCTTGCCTGGTCCGTGAGTTTTGGTGGGCCGCCTTCCCTTGGCAGGCTTGTTGTTGTGCCATATGCTTTCCATTTTTAATAATATATTTAATGGTGCTCCATGGGATGTTAAAAGTTTCTGATATTTTTTAATAACCCAACCCTGATCTGTACTTCTCCACAAATATGTCCCTGACCTGTTTAGAGAGCTTGGTGGTGCCACTTAATTGGTGTTGCCCCTTGCTGAGTGGTGTTGCAGACTCTGGGGCCTTTCAGAACAGGTGTGTACAGTTGATGTCGGAAGTTTAAATACACTTAGGTTGGAGTCATTAAAACTTGTTTTTCAACTTCTCCACACATTTCTTGTTAGCAAACTATAGCTTTGGTAAGTCGGTTAGGACATCTACTTTGTGCATGACACAAGTAATTTTTCCAACAATTGTTTACAGACAGATTATTTCACTTATAATTCACTGTATCACAATTCCAGTGGGTCAGAGGTTTACATACACTAAGTTGACTGTGCCTTTAAACAGCTTGAAAAATTCCAGAAAATGATGTCATGGCTTTAGAAGCTTCTGATAGGCTAATTGACATAAATTGAGTAAATTGGAGGTGTACTTGTGGATGTATTTCAAGGCCTACCTTCAAACTCAGTGCCTCTTTGCTTGACATCATGGAAAAACAATAGAAATCAGCCAAGACCTCCACAAGTCTGGTTCATCCTTGGGAGCAATTTCCAAATGCCTGAAGCTACCACGTTCATCTGTACAAACAATAGTACGTAAGTATAAACACCATGGGACCACGCAGCCGTCATACGGCTCAGGAAGGAGACGTGTTCTGTCTCCTAGAGATGAACGTACTTTGTTGCGAAAAGTGCAAATCAATCCCAGAACAACAGCAAAGAACCTTGTGAAGATGCCAGAAGAAAACAAGTTCAAAAGTATCTGTTTCCACAGTAACCTGAAAGGCCGCTCAGCAAAGAAGAAGCCACTGCTCCAAAACTGCCATAAAAAAGCCAGACTACGGTTTGCAACTGCACATGGGGACAAAGATTGTACTTTTTGGAGAAATGTCCTCTGGTCTGTTGAAACAAAAATAGAACTGTTTGGCCATAATGACCATCGTTATGTTTGTATGTTTGGAGGAAAAAGGGGGAGGCTTGCAAGCCAAAGAACACCATCCCAACCATGAAGCACGGGGGTGGTAGAATCATGTTGTGGGGGGGGGTCCTCTGCAGGAGGGACTGGTGCACTTCACAAAATAGATGACATCATGAGGAAGGAAAATCATGTGGATATACTGAAGCAACATCTCAAGACATCTGTCAGGAAGTTAAAGCTTGGTCGCAAAAGGGTCTTCCAAATGGACAACAACCCCAAGCATACTTCCAAAGCTGTGGCAAAATGGCCTGAGGACAACAAAGTCAACAAAGTTTTGGAGTGGCCGTCACAAAGCCCTGACCTCAATCCTATAGAAAATGTGTGGGCAGAACTGAAAAATTGTGTGCGAGGAAGGAGGCCTACACACCTGACTTACTTACACCAGCTCTGTCAGGAGGAATGGGCCAAAATGCACCCAACTTACTGTGGGAAGCTTGTGGAAGGTTACCTGAAACGTTTGACCCAACTTAAACTATTTAACTTCTTAGGGAGTAGCGCACGAGGTGACCGTTTTGGAGAGCCTGGCAGGCCCAAAGTAAAATGTCTCCCATTCAGGTCCAGAAATTAGGATATGCACATATTTAGCACCATTGCATAGGACGCACTCTGAATTTGCTAAAAGTGTTAACATTTCGTCTGTGAGTATAACAGAACGGATATGGCAGGCAAAAACCCGAGGAATTTCTGTCCTGGAAAAAGTGGTTTTGACACATTGCCTCATTTGGAACCCCTCCCTTATGAAAATGCCCATATAAGGGCATATGAATGCAGTACCGCGCTCTGTGGTTTTTTCCTTTCTTATCGCCCAGTTTATATTCCGGTTGAAATATTATACAACATATACATTAAAGTGTTCCTAAGGATACATTAGCAATTATGTTTGATTGTTCTTGGACAAGTTTATAGGTATAAGTCGAACGAGTTCTCTTCACGTTTCAATGGACTCTATTTTCTCATTCTAAGGCGCCAACCAAACGGCGATTTATGGATATAATACATGACTTTTTCTAACAAAAGAACTTGTATATTGATGCATGTTTAATAATTCAACTTTTGGATTTTGAATTTGGCGCCTTGCATTTCACCTGGTAGTGTTGGGAGTGGGGTGCTAGCGCCCCAGCGCACCTTGCTGCTCCTTAAGAAGTTAATTGCAATGCTACCAAAAAACGAATTGAGTGTATGTAAACTTCTGACACACTGGGAATGTGATAAAATGAATAAAAGCTGAAATAAATCATTCTCTCTACTATTACTCTGACATTTCATGTTCTTAAAATAAAGTGGTGATCCTAAATGACCTAAGACAGGGAATTTTTACTAGGATTAAATGTCAGGAATTGAGTTTAAATGTATTTGGCTAAGGTTCACCGTTGCGTTGTCGGCTAAGGTTCACTTCCGACTTCAACTATAAATACTGAGATCATGTGACAGATCATGTGACACTTAGATTGCACGCTGGTGGACTTTACTTAACTAATTATGTGACTTCTGAAGGTAATTGGTTGCACCAGATATTATTTAGGGGCTTCATAGCAAAGGTGCTGAATACATATGCATGAACCACTTTTACTTTTTTTTATACTTTTTTGAACAAATTCTTTTTTTCATTTCACTTCACCAATATGGACTATTTTGTGTATGTCCATTGCATGAAATCCAAATAAAATCCACAAAATAGGAAAAATGCCAAGGGGGATGAATAATTTTGAAAGGCACTTTATTTTTACATTGTTTTCAAACTGATATGTGACACAAATTTATGCCAAAATAACATGCAAAACAGGCAAAGTTGAAGACCTTTATTTTCCATCAGTACAATACATTGTTCACATGCTTTCAGACCACAATGCTGTTTAAAAGCGTTTGTTTCATACGTTCTGTTGCTACCGTTCCAATCACATATTTGCGATGGTACGCTGCAGGGACCACTCAAAGGGTTAAGCTAGAGATATCTGTTTTTTTGCATGGGCTGTGTCTCAATCCACCACAACCTCCTATGTCAGCCTTCTGTATCTGCGTTGGAAGGTGGCTGAGCTACAGCGGTGTTTGTCAGACCATGAGACATCCCAAAAATTGGTCTTCTCATGAAAACGTTTGTTGCGTCCTAATGGTTTGGCCTACAAAGTAATATTACCACTCTAAGTTGAGACTCACGAACACGACAGTGTTCTCCATTTTGCTCTACAACCCCCACAAGCCACACGGTAACCCATACAAATGAATGGAAGTATGGAGGTAGTTTTGTGCCAACAAAAACAAGGGGTTAAATGTGTGTCCAAAAAAACTAAAAACTTTCTTACAGTGAGGGAAACAAGTATTTGATCCCCTGCTGATTTTATACGTTTGCCCACTGACAAGTAAATGATCAGTCTATAATTTTAACTACTTACGGAGTGGTGGGGCGCTAGCGACACTACCCGATGAAATGTGAGGCACCAAATTCAAAATCCAAAAGTTGAATTATTAAACATTCATCAATATACAAGTGTTGCATAGTCATCAAAAGCTCTGATTCTTGGCAATATCACAGCGTTGTCAGATTTCAAAAAGGCTTTACGGCGAAAGCACAACATTTGATTGCTTGAGGATAGCACCTACAATATTTACCCATTAGCATAAATTCATAAACCATTGCGGTTCACACAAAACCCATTTCACAGCGAAAACAAATCCCTTACCTTTTGAAGAACTTCTGCTGAGGGCTTCCCAAGTGTCCAACGAAGACATCCAATGGTTCTTTTGTTAGAAGAGGCACGCCAGACTCTCCAAAACCGACACCTCAGCTGCCACTCCCTAAGAAGTTAATGGTAGGTTTATTTGAACAGCGAGAGACAGAATAACAACAAAATCCAGAAAAATGTTATAAATTGATTTGCATTTTAATGAGGGAAATAAGTATTTGACCCCTCTGCAAAACATGACTTAGTACTTGGTGGCAAAACCCTTGTTGGCAATCACAGAGGTCAGACGTTTCTTGTAGTTGGCCACCATGTTTGCACACATCTCAGGAGGGATTTTGTCCCACTCCTCTTTGCAGATCTTCTCCAAGTCATTAAGGTTTCGAGGCTGACGTTTGGCAACTCGAACCTTCAGCTCCCTCCACAGATTTTCTATGGGATTTAGGTCTGGAGACTGGCCAGGCCACTCCAGGACCTTAATGTGCTTCTTCTTGAGTCACTCCTTTGTTGTCATGCTGGAATACCCATCCACGACCCATTTTCAATGCCCTGGCTGAGGGAAGGTTCTCACCCAAGATTTGACGGTACTTGGCCCCGTCCATCGTCCCTTTGATGCGGTGAAGTTGTCCTGTCCCCTTAGCAGAAAAACACCCCCAAAGCATAATGTTTCCACCTCCGTGTTTGACGGTGGGGATGGTGTTCTTGGGGTCATAGGCAGCA
This sequence comes from Hucho hucho, assembly GCA_003317085.1. NCBI lineage: Eukaryota > Metazoa > Chordata > Actinopteri > Salmoniformes > Salmonidae > Hucho > Hucho hucho. Next base: position 437,387 of record QNTS01000168.1, on the reverse strand, counting down.
TTCCTCCTCCTCCAAACACGGCGAGTTGATGCCAAAGAGCTCCATTTTGGTCTCATCTGACCCCAACACTTTCATCCAGATGTTCATTGGCAAACTTCAGACGGGCATGTATA
>QNTS01000168.1:355651-436926 GCA_003317085.1 Hucho hucho | reverse complement strand
AGTCCTTCACGGCGTAGTGTGTTACCAATTGTTTTCTTGGTGACTATGGTCCCAGCTGCCTTGAGATCATTGACAAGATCCTCCCGTGTAGTTCTGGGCTGATTCCTCACCGTTCTCATGATCATTGCAACTCCACGAGGTGAGATCTTGCATGGAGTCCCAGGCTGAGGGAGATTGACAGTTCTTTTGTGTTTCTTCCATTTGCGAATAATCACACCAACTGTTGTCACCTTCTTACCAAGCTGCTTGGCGATGGTCTTGTAGCCCATTCCAGCCTTGTGTAGGTCTACAATCTTGTCCCTGACATCCTTGGAGAGCTCTTTGGTCTTGGCCATGGTGGAGAGTTTGGAATCTGATTGATTGATTGCTTCTGTGGACAGGTGTCTTTTATACAGGTAACAAACTGAGATTAGGAGCACTCCCTTTAAGAGTGTGCTCCTAATCTCAGCTCATTACCTGTATAAAAGACACCTGGGAGCCAGAAATCTTTCTGATTGAGAGGGGGTCAAATACTTATTTCCCTCATTAAAATGCAAATCAATTTAAAACACTTTTCACATGTGTTTTTCTGGATTGTTTTGTTGTTATTCTGTCTCTCACTGTTCAAATAAACCTACCATTAAAATTATAGACTGATCATTTCTTTGTCAGTGGGCAAACGTACAAAATCAGCAGGGGATCAAATACTTTTTTCCTTCACTGTATATGTCCTAGATATAAGACAGATTCTTCAAATCCTTTTCCTTATGATACATGTTTTAACTGTCTTTTTTTGCCATTTATGAATGTGTTATTCAATGCATTTCTATGGGCTATAGTAATAAAGGACAAATTCAATCTTTTTTCAAATAATAGCTAAATGATCCATGGTATGACTATCCTAAAACAATTCCATATGTTAGCTTAGTAGAACCCCCCCCTTCAGAGGTTCAATCTGTTAAAACATCAACTCGGAATGTGGCTTTTGGAGCCAGCTGGGGTAATGCTAACATGAAGAGAACTTAAGCACATGGAATAAATTAAGAGTTTTAATGAGTGCTTCTATTCTTCTGTCAGCGGAAGCTTCGCTTAACCTGCCTTTAGTTTGCATCTCCTCCCACGGCTATTGGTCTCTTCCTACCGCCTTCCTTACCTCCACGCTTCCTTCCTTCCTCCCCTCCCTTAATATGATGACTTCTCCCTGGATGTCAGTAGCAGCCTTTCCCCTTGTTCACTTCCCTCGCAACCCCCACCCATCCCCATCGTGCCTTTGTTCTGACAAATTAGGTAATGCTGGAACCATCTCTGTGGGACCAGTGTGATACAAGCCCGAACAGAGGGGTGCCAGAAGTCTTTTCACACAGGAGATCAAGATAGAGAGACATGTTCTAACAGACAGCCCCACAGCCGAGAGAGAGAGAGAGAGAGAGAGAGAGACTACAGTGCATAAATACTTTTTATGATAAGGATAATGACAATAATGGGGGAAATATAATAACCTCTTGATTAGCCCTTGTATGTTAAATGTTAAACATAACACAAGGAAAGAATCCTAAACATGAAAGGGGCTACTTTATGAACGCAGTCAGAACTACTCAGGTTTTGTAGATCTTTGTACTGGATTGTGCATCGGCACGTTTGCCTGACAGCCTTTTATTTGCTACTTCTCAGTAGGACCATAATACATGTTCCTTTTTCTTTTCTTCCTGTGAAGGGGGAATGTGCTGTGAAATGTGAGGGAACACTTCCTCTCGGTCACACCATGAGATTCCTTGACTTCCAGAGAACACACCGCTATTAGCCAATTTTCTTTCAAATGTAACGTCTATTTAACATAGAACAACCATGAAACACAAGAGACAAGATAAACTGTGCAAGAGAATAATTTCAAACGCTTGTCAAAGTTGTTGAGGTTATGTTGGCTACTGGGGTAAAGTAAGGGACCCCAGTAGACCAAAAGGAAACTGTGTTAAAAGAGCCTCCCACACTAAGTCTAATGCCTTTTTGATACAGTAATGATTGGCAAGGCTTTTTAAAGCAGTTCATAGACAGAGTAACACAACGTCCTCACCAGTCCTAGACTTGTAACTTCACTGTCTCGCTATTTAAAACATACCTAACCTAGACAGACTACCACTCCAGTGGCCCGCACCCTCCACCCCCACGTCCCACAAGGCTACTCACTTAGACCCATAAATTCCTGGTAACACAAGCACTCCAGTTCCCCTTAAATGGGGGATTACTTGAGTGCCTCAGAGTAATCTGTGTATTTCTGCGACTGCTTATAACATTTCGTCAAGTCTTTGCTGTGGTTTATTTGCTGTAGTTTCTCTCAAATTCATTAGCTTGAGTGTGTGTGTGTGTCAGCTTGCAACAGGCTGGGCTGGCTTTGGCGTGACATACTGTATGTTCATTCTTCCCACGTGCAATAAAGTTCGCTATATGCTAATTTCAGAAATCCTTTGATTTGTTGGATTATTTGGTTATTTTACATTACTCGAATAGAGTTTGTGGGTAAAACATGTGGCATAGCATTTTTATTGTATGCCATCTTCCACACTTGAATGTAATCCCGTGTACAGTGCCTTCAGAAAGTATTTTGTTGTGTTAGAGCCTGAATTCAAAACAGATTAAATATTTTTTTCTCTCACCAATCTACACACAATACCCCATAATAAAATATATATATATTTCTTTTTAATTTAGCAAATGTATTGAATATGAAAAACAGAAATATGCAATTTACATAAGTATTCACACCCTTAAGTCAATACATGTTTGAATTGCCTTTGGCAGTGATTGCAGCTATGAGTCTGTCTGGGTAAGTCACTAAGAGCTGTGCACACCTGGATTGTACAATGTTTGCACATTCTTATTTAAAAAATTATTTAAGCTCTGTCAAGTTGGTTGTTGATCATTGCTAGACCAATGGTGAAGTCCCTGAGTGGTTTCCTTCCTTTCAGAAAAATGAGTTAGGAAGGATGCCTGTATCTTTGTAGTGACTGCGTGTATTAATACACCATTCAAAGTGAATATCAAATAGATATTCGGTGTCTGCTTTTTTTATTTTCACCCATCTACCAATAGGTGGAAAACCTCCCTGATCTTTGGGGTTTCATCTGTGTTTGAAATTCACTGCCCGACTGAGGGACCTTATAAATAATTGTTTGTGTGGGGTACAGAGAGGAGGTAGTCATTCAAAAATCATGTTAAATACTATTATTGAATTCAACTTGAGTCCATCCAACTTGTTATGTGACTTGTTAAACACATATTTACTCCTGAACTTATTTAGGCTTGCCATAACAAAATGGTTGAATACTTACTGACTCAAGACATTTCAGCTTTAAATTTTTTATGAATTTGTAAAGAAATTCCAAAAATATAAATACAATTTGATATTATGGGGTATTGTGGTTAGGCCAGTGACACATCTTAATATAATTAATTTTAAAGTCAGGCTGAAACACAACAAAATGTGGAAAAAGTCAAGGGGTGTGAATACTTCTGAAGGCACTGTAAAGCCTCAGTGAAAACTTCTATTGCATATTCTCTGTAGAATTATGTAAGAAGTGTTCTATATCAGTGAAGGTTCCTCATAGGAGGAAGGGGAGGATCATCCTCCTCAGTGAATTTCATAACAATTGAAATTTTTTAACATTTAAAAAGTTGTCATTTTTCAATAAAACTATACTAAATATAATCACATCACCAAAATAATTGATTATAACACATTGTTTTGCAAAGGAGGTCTACAGTAGCCTCAACAGCACTCTGTAGGGTAGCACCGTGGTGTAGTCGGAGGAATGCTAGCTTCCGTCCTCCTCTGAGTACATTGACCTAGGAGACTCATGGTTCTCACCCCCTTCCATAGACTTACACAGGAATTATGACAACTTCCGGAGGACATCCTCTAACCTATCAGAGCTCTTGCAGCATGAACTGACATGTTGTCCACCCAATCAAAGGATCAGAGAAACAATCTAGTACTTAAAGCATAAGCTACAGCTAGCTAGCACTGCAGGGCATAACATGTGGTGAGTAGTTGACTCAAAGAGAGAGAAAGAAAATAGTTAAACAGTTTTGAACAAATTAATTTATTCCAAAATGAAGGAGAAGCAAGAGAGAGAGAGAGAGAGAGATTTATATATTTTTTCACTTTCAGTTAAACTTACTTAGCAAGCAAATGCAGCTAGTTAGTTTAGCGTACTGAAACACCCTGCTCAAACAGAAGTATGTTATGTTAGCTAGTTGGCAATGACTATCCAACACAACACTAGAACTCTTCCAAGACAATGTAAGCTTTTTGTTTTACAAATTTATTGCAAACGGGGCCCGCCAACGTAACTGCTTAATGACTGTGCACTGTAACGTTACTGCATGATTTGGCGGGTTTACTAACTCGTTAGTTCTATTAGCTACGCTGACTAATATGGTGACAACAATGTAGGCTGTGTGTTGCGGTTTGGCTTTCTAAAGGTTTTTTCGCTTCGACACATACACCTGATGTGTTGTGCATTGAAGTCCACAAGTGAAGGGTATAGATGAAAGAAAGAGAGCACATAACGTAGATGCAAGAATTAATTCAACGTGGCTGCTATGAAACTGTGAACTGTGTTTACGCGTGGTCAGGGGTGTATTCATTCCTCCGATTCTGTTGAAAAACGTTTCTTAAACAGAAGCAACGGAACAAGACTAACATTTCGTTTTCAACAGTGGAGATTTGTATAAACCTTGCTGTCTGTCTCTCCGACATTTGCAACATTGTTTCAATATTCTAATTCGATCTCCTGCTGCCCCATAGTAATCAACATGTCGGGAGTCGGGACGAGACAGACAGGCAGGCAGCGTTTCTCAGCCAGTCCAAATCATGAATCAGCTGGCATCATTTTTATGGATACATACAAAAAAGGTAAATTTAAACAAAGTTAAATAAAACTTTGCAGCTTCAGTTTGAAGTTATTGTGTAACTGTAGCTGTGTTGTTGGCTAGCTCCTCTGAACAACAGTGTACTGACGAGTGAGCACAATTTCTATGCCAGGCGAAATCGCTCATTAGCTCATTGTTATGGATGTATTCAAATAAATGTCACTACAAAACAGCTTAAGCAAATACAAATGCAGCTATTTTGCTGATATTCTGGCTTCACTTTTTGACGGGACTGTAACTTAACCGTAGATGGCTAGCTAGCAAGCAACAGATAAAACGTTGCCAGCTAGTAGGGCAATGGAACATTTAGAACAAAGGACTTTGTCGCGTCCATAGATACAGAACATTGATTCGGCCCGAGACAACACCTGTGCCAATATATCCTCCAAACACTGGCTTCTCCGGCATTATCACTTAAACATTTAACTGGGTGAATGGAATATGAATGACAGTCATCCAATATGCTGTAAAAGAAATAAGGCCATGCTCATGAAAAAAAATTGTCCTCCCTCATCTGAAATGGCACTGACCGCCACTGTCCTATATATAGTAAGCCTAACTCGAGTTTGTCTCTTCTCTCAACACCAGTTTTGTTTGTAATAATTGCCCCTGAAGGCACTAATAAAGTTGTAGTGAATTGACATGATTGAGGTGAATAAGACTCATCACAGCACTTGAGAGAAATGCCACACGAGGATGAAGAGGTGTGAGCTGATGAGAGAAGAAGGCTTGACAGGAATGAAGCATTAGCTCTCTCAATCCTCTCGACTTCATTTGGAGGCTTTGAGAGTGGGAGAAGAGCGTCTGGCAGATGGTCTGCTTTCTGTTAAGTGCACTGGCAACAAACATTATAGCTACAGGCTCTTCAACAATCGGTCTTTACTTGTTCTGCATTACCTTGAATCTGACATGGGGGTAGGTGCTGTGCAGCTTTAAAAACGTCTCATGCCCACGCCTGTTGTGAGAGAGAGAGAGACATTTGAGCACTCCGTGTGGCTTCATTTCACTGTGGGCAACAATTTATTATCACTGACACAACACATTGATGGGGTGTTTGAGTAATTGTATGTGTGGATGAGGGCAACTCGTGTGGGTGTTATACTTCCAGTCAAATCTCTCACTGATGCAGGATTTGGCAGGCAGGCTCAGCTCAGCGCCTGCCATGTCATCCGAAGGTCTCCTCATCCGGGGGTGGTCTCCCAGCGTTGTCATCATTAACTTCTTTGGTAGCAGCGCACGAGGTGACGGTTTTGGAGAGCCTGGCGTGCCCAAAGTAAAATGCCTCCCATTCAGGCCCATAAAATAGGATATGCACATATTTAGTACCATTGGATAGGAAACACTCTGAAGTTACTAAAAGTGTTAACATTTTGTCTGTGAGTATAACAGAACGGATATGGCAGGCGAAAACCCGAGGAATTTCTGTCCTGGAAAAAGTAGTTTTGACACATTGCCTCATTTGGAACCCCTCCCTTATGAAAATGCCCATATAAGGGCATATGAATGCAGTACCTATTGCTTCCTCTGGATGTCAACAGTCTCGAGACAGTGTTTTGATTCTTTTTAGCTGCTTTAGAGGATAGAAGAAGAAGATTTAGGAAGTATCCACACAGATGTCAACAAGAGTAAAACGCGCATTCACGGCTGGCGCGCTCCGTGGTTTTTTCCTTTCTTATCGCCCAGTTTATATTCCGGTTGAAATATTATACAACATATACATAAACGTGTTCCTAAGGATACATTTACAATTATGTTTGATTGTTCTTGGACAAGTTTATAGGTATAAGTTGAACGAGTTCTCTTCACGTTTCAATGGACGAGTCGACGCTGTATATTCTCATTATAACGCGCCAACCAAACTGAGATTTATGGATATAATACATTACTTTTTCTAACAAAAGAACCATGGATTGTCGTCGTTGGACACTTGGGAAGCCCTCAGCAGAAGTTCTTCAAAAGGTAATTGATTTGTTTTCGCTGTGAAATGTGTTTTCTGTGAACCGTGATGGCTTATGAATTTATGGTAATGGGAAAAATATGTGGGGTGCTATCCTCATTGTTAGTTTACACCACGAAAGCGGCATTTCGGAAAAACTTTAGACTGTTGCGACACTATAACGGTTCTTCGTCTCGAAAACTACTGATACGTTGTGAACATATAACTACGTACAAATTATTAAGTTGAAAACCTAAAACTTAAAGGCGCCTTGCATTTCACCGGGTAGTGTCGGGAGTGGGGCGCTAGCGCACCACCGCTCCCTAAGAAGTTAAGGATCAGCGCTGTCTTCGTTGTGCCATACTGATGTGGACTGTGCCGGTACCAACTCTTTTTCTGAAAATATACACAAAAAATGCTGAGTAAATGCAATGGATCCATGACTTCAGTGAGCAGACTAAACAAAATAAATGGTTGTGTAAGATCTTGGGCTCTTAGGCTGAGGCTTAATGGATGAGCTATGTCCAGTAAACTGTATCAGGAGACATCGTCCTTGGTTTGTTGTGGAGTTTACGTTCATTTGGACTGTCGAGCCACAAAGTCATAAACATCATGGCCACGTCGATAATGAACTCTGGGAACTATCAGTAATGAACTTCTCTGGCTTGCAGTAGCATTGCTCAGATGCTCAATTGAGCCTTGGTTCCCTTTTCATCAAAGAGTCCTACCTCATCTTGTCACTCCAGAAAATGCCCCAGATGTTTTATTCAACTCACTGTGCAATGTAATGCTATGTCCATGTGAATATAATGCATTTTGTTACATTAGATGAAAGGTAGGAGTTGTAGCACATTTAACATAATTTTTTTGCAATATTGTGGTATATTTACGAGACCTTACTTGGAGTATATGTACAGTGTTAGATGCGAGTTGAGATATGTATTTAGTTGAGGGCTATTCTTTAAGCCAATGTTGGCACAGGGGGCAAGGGCAGCCTTGATGTCATCAGTGGCTCTGTTTGCTTTGGATACTGCTCGTATTAAATATCTCTCCCCAAAGGCCAACTTTTCTTTACAATTAGTGACAGGGAAGAATTTATCTTGGCACCAAGAGGAGTCCTTGTTTTTCTAGCCGTAATCTAGAGCCGGCTCCCCTTTTTTTTCTTCCTGTGGACCAGTTACAGCCTGTGGGTACTGCTACAGCCTTGAAAAAGTGTAATGCTGAGTATGTCTCCCTTGGGCTGAGCTAATCCCCACAATAGTGATGCTGCGCCATCTCAGTGCCACATCATTCATAACTTAACACACCCAATAAAAGCGCTCTGCTAATGTTTAAACGCACTGTCTGGAGACAATGGTAACATAAATCCACCAGTAACATGGACATTGGCCTTTTTTTTAGGATATAAATTGGCTCGTAACCCCTGTAAGCAGTTATTTCTTTCAAGAAGTGGACAGGTTTTTGCTTTGACCATAGAGGAGTAAAAAAAACCTGCAGGAATTTCAGGCACCAGGCTGGCAAGATGCACTCTGGGTACTCGACAAGGGCTGCGCCTTTGTAATCCTAGCTTGGTGGCCGAGAAAGTATGTCGGGGTTGAGCATGGGAGCCCACGTGGCGGCCATTGCGGAAGCTTGCAGGACCATGGAGCATGTCATCTCAAGCAGCCTGGAAGGGATCCCTAGAGCAGGGCGGCATCGGTGGCTCCGACTGGCTAGTGGCTACAGGAAGGAAGTGGTTACTGGTCACTAGGAGGAGCGCTGTTTCACTGGCCCTCACTGACTGGAGAGAGTCCAGTATTCATAAAAGCTGGACATTACTGCAGGATTGAGGAATGAATGTTCTTAAATTCTACAGGCCGGAAGAGTTTGTTTTTGTCACTAATCAAACTCTCATGTTATCTCTTTAGGCATCATCAGCAGTGGTGACGGTTTTGGAGAGTCTGGCGTGCCCAAAGTAAAATGCCTGCCTCTCAGGACCAGAAACGAGGATATGCACATAATTGGTACTATTGGATAGAAAACACCCTTAAGTTTCTAAAACTGTTAAAATAATGTCTGTGAGTATAACAGACCTGATATAGCAGGCGAAAACCCGAGGAATTTCTGTCCAGAATTTTTTTGGGGTGACATTTACTCTGTTTGATGGACTTCCTATTGAAATCCATGTAAAATAGCTCCCAGATTGCAGTACCTATGGCTTCCACTAGATGTCAACAGTCTTTAGACAGTGTTTGGAGGCTTTATCACTGAACAGAACCATACAGAAGAAGAAATAGTGGAGGAACCTCGGATGTCAATAAGTTTTCCTGGGCACGAGACCGTGAGCGCTCCCCACTTTATTTTTCTTTTATATCGTTTAGGATATCATCCATGTAAAATATAATCGGTAATATTCATAAAAGGATACCTAAGGATGCATTATAAATGATGTTTGATTTGTTTGGGCAAGTTGATAGGTACAATTTTTTCGAGACTGTTGACATCCAGAGGAAGGTTATCCATGACGTAAGTATACGGGAATATACCCGTAAAAGTATTCCCTCCCCAAGGTTTACTCCGTTACACAGTTTTGGTGAAAAAGGTCCTGTCTTTAAGGAGCCCAAAAGCGGACGGTATAGGCAAGACAATATGAGTGTCTGTTTTACAATTGTGAAAATCTTTGAAGTCTCACAAACCTATCCAATGGTACTAAATATGTGCGTATCCTATTTTCTGGGCCTGAATGGGAGGCATTTTACTTTGGGCACACCAGGCTCTCCAAAACGGTCACCTCGTGCGCTGCTCCCTAAGAAGTTAACTAATGTGTACACACAAGCAGCTCTGCTCTGATCTGAACTGATCTGAAAAGCGCATTCACACCTGCGTGCTTGAATGACCACTCAGGGGCAACCCCCACGTTCTGGCTCTGCCTATAACAACATCACAGACTAAATCTTACAATGCTGGATTGGTTTTGGTTTGTTGCATTGAAAAGGGGCTGATATAACATTGATTTGATCACAGAAAAAACATTGATCTGTATAGTGCAAACTAATGGGGCGAACTCAGTGAACTTCAGTCTCTTGCGTCTCTGCAGAGCCAGATACTTATTCTGTGCAGCAGTCCTGGACGAGGTGTGTGGCTGCGCATGCGCAGGGAACATTGAGTGTAATTGCTTTCATTCTACAATACTATTTACAAGGGAATTGTCACCAAACAACCACGAAATTAACATATTTTATTGCTGTTTAGTAAAAATCTCAAAATAATTTATTGGTATAGGGCAGCTCAGTAATCTACATTTAGATTTTGGCAACACTGAAAACCAGCTAAATCTTAATGTGGTTGTAGTTGTTTGACTGTAAAAGCTTAAGGGGATTCAATGGTAGAAGTGGCCAGTTATTGATTCTAAGTTGAAGAGCTGGAGGCAATGAAGTACACTATATGTACAAAGGTTTGTGGACACCCCTTCAAATGTGTGGATTCGGCTATTTCAACAACACACCCGTTGCTGACATATGTATAAAATCGAGCACACAGCCATGCAATCTCCATAGACAAACATTGGCAAAAGAATGGCCTTACTGAAGAGCTCAGTGACTTTCAACGTGGCATCCTGTCACAGGATGCCACCTTACAAACAGGTCAGTTCATCAAATTTCTGCCCTGCTAGAGCTGCCCCGGTCAACTGTTAGTGGTGTTATTGTGAAGTGGAAACATCTAGAAGCAACAACGGCTCAGCCGCAAAGTGGTAGGTCACACAAGCTCACAGAACGGGACCGCCGAGTGCTGAAGCACGTAACATGTAAAAATTGCCTGTCCTCGGTTGCAACACTCACTACCGGGTTCCAAACTGCCTCTGGAAAATTTGTCAGCACAAGAACTGTTAGTTGGGAGCTTCATGAAATGCCAGGTGTTGGCTGGAGTGGTGTAAAGCTCACCACCATTGCACCATTGGACTCTGGAGCATTGGGAACGCGTTCTCTGGAGTGATGAATTCCGCTTCACCATCTGGCAGTCCGACTGACAAATCTGGGTTTGGCGGATGCCACGAGAACGCTACCTGCCCCAATGCATAGTGCCAACTGTAAGTTTGGTGGAGGAGAAATAATAGTCTGGGGCTGTTTTTCATTGTTCGGGCTAGGCCCCTTAGTTCCAGTGAAGGGAAACGCTACAGCATACAATAACATTCTAGACCATTCTGTGCTTCTAACTTTGTGGCAACAGTTTGGGGAGGCCCTTTCCTGTTTCAGCATGACAATACCCCCATCCACAAAGCGAGGTCCATACAGAAATGATTTGTCAAGATCGGTGTGAAAGAACTTGAATGGCCTGCACAGATTCCTGACCTCAAACACATTGAACACCTTTGGGATGAATTGGAACGCTGACTGCGAGCCAGGCCTAATCTTCCAACATCAGTGCCCAACCTCACTAATGCTCTTGTGGCTGAATGGAAGCAAGTCCCTGCAGCAATGTTCTAACATCTAGTGGAAAGCTTTCCCAGAAGAGTGGAGTCTGTTGTAGCAGCAAAGGGGTTACCAACTCCATATTAATGTCCATGATTTTGGAATGAGATGTTTGACGAGCATGTGTCCACATACCTGTGGCCATGTAGTGTATATAGGCTGTGAAACATAAATTGAACAGATTGACCTAATCTATATATACAGTGCATATATATAGTGCATTCTGAAATAATTCAGACCCCTTGACTTTTTCCATATTTTGTTACGTTATAGCCTTATTCTAAAATTGATTAAATTGTTTTTTTCCTCATCAATCTCGACACAATACCCCATAATGACAAAAAAAAAGGTTTTTAGATATTTTCGCAAATTGAGGATCAGTGTAGTGGAGGAGTTTCTGCCTACCTTCACCACCTGGGGGAGGCCTCTCAGGAAGTCTAGGACCCAGTTGCACAAGTCCCAGGGCCCCAAGCTTAATGATGAGCTTGGAGGGTACTATGGTGTTGAAGATTGAGCTGTAGTCAATGAACAGCATTCTTACATTGGTATTCCTGTTGTCCAGATGGGATAGGGTAATGTGCTGTGCGATATACAAATTGTAGTGGGTAGGGTGTCGGGTAAGGTGGAGGTTATATGCTCCTTAATATTAGTTGCTAGTTAGCGAGTTATTAGCCCAGTTATACATTTAGATATGTATAGGCCAGCAATGGGGAGTTACTGCTTCCTACAAGAGCACAAAATCTGTAGGCTACATTTCATTTTGTCTTTGAAAAGCCTGTATGTCTTAATAAAAGGGGCAGTGTTGTATATTGAGAAAGGCTTGCATATGCAAATAACCCATAAAACTAAGGGGTAGCCTACATTTTCTAATTCTCTGTACGGAAATAATAATTCATTATATTTTGTAAAGTGCTTTCTTGCATCATACAACACAATACAATGCAATTTAGAGTCACATATTTGGCCCATGGTGTTACATACCAAGTAAAAAAAGTATTAATTCATGTCAAGCCCTTCATAATGCAAAAACATTATTAAAAGTCTCATGCAATGTAGGCCTGCATTGCATATCGGCTACTGTAGACTATATCGAAGAAATCAAAAGCTGTTTCCATGTGAAAAAGTTATGGGATTTGGTTAATTTGTTTTGTTGGTAGGCCTACATTATGCTCAAATAGTCACAATAGCCTGTTGGCTAGGGGTACAACCTCAGTGTTCACTGTAAACTAGCACCGTAAGTTTCACAAAATTCTTACCAAGTTCAAGTTTCCGCTCACAAGACCTAAAATTTGCTCAGTGCCCCCAATTCTTTTAAGGAACGTGGATTACACTTTAAGACCAAGGTCATGACAATTTGTTGAAGTGAACTTGAATAAACATTCAACTAATGTTTTATTTAAATTGACTGTAACACAATCTACTGAATGTTTTTATTTTCCTCAGATATAGCAGCAAACTGCATGATCATCCCCAAATGGACAGCTCATCTGAAACGACTGCACCTCGACTCACAGGGTTACAGTAACAACTCACGGGGCTCTGAAGTTTAAACATCCTGTCTACACAAACACTTCCTGCTCCTGTTCCTCTACTAAATCCATGCGTACCAAATCCGAGGCAGTTAGACCTCTGAGATTTCAATGGTTTCCGATTATTGGCTTCTGAAAATCTTGGAACAGCCTTTTGAGGCATGTTTATCATTTGTCATTCTTTCAACAGTTTCAAGAACTATCATCGTGAGCATCAATGAAATGAAGCTACCTCAGATAAGTAGCGGCTTGAATTGACCTATCGTTTCATCGCATCCTCTTTGTTGACGCAACAGTTCAAACGGAGGCTTTTCTCCTGTCTTCTTCCTAACAAAACAGAGGGCAAATCCTAATGTGATGATAACGTATTTTAATAACCTTAGCTGTGTTTACAGAGAATACCCCATTTGCAATATCGATGTACTGGACTTAATGGATTTGTAATGCAAGAGAGAAAAAAATAAGTATGAAGAAAGCACAATCCCGCTAGGTCAGAGGGAGATAATTTCTTCCCCCCACTTTGTTTCTGGGGCTTAGGTTCATGGGAAGCGGGCGGTGCCAGAGAGAGAGTGAGAGGGCTTGGCCTTGGGACAACGCTCCCTTCGGACTCAAGCTTGGCCGCTCCACTGGGCTGACTTCACACCACGCACCTGAGTACACAGATTTATACGCAGCCCTCGCGCAGAGGCTGGAATATTCAACATACTGCCTATTGACATCATTACAGCTGGTGTGAATTCAGAACAACCAAACCTAGTCAAGCTCTCAGCGCTCACTCTTTCTCCCACCTCTTGCTTATCATCCTCTCTTTTTATATGTATTTTTTTCTCCCCTCCGAGGCCCAGCTGATTTGGGCAGGTCCAATGCGGTAGACCCGGCTTTCACAGAGTCCAGCAGCCCAGGACCACCAAGTATGGGTCAGGTCTGCCTGGTATGAGTGTACAGCAGTGGCTAAAGCAAACTGCTTGACAGAGGGCCCTACATGCCAGTCAAGTTACCCTATGTGGAGGCCACCTATTCAACCTGCAAGACTATGGGATGACACGTGTGTGATGCACACCTATTCAACCCACAAGAATCTACAAGTGTCCACTGTATTTATAAACTAGGTCCATATATCACGGGCTGTGTTGTAGAAGCTAGCTATATTTTAACACTGTCATTGAGTGTTTTTAGCTTAATAATGTTATTTTACATTTTTTCTAACATGTCCAAATGTGACCTTGCGCGGCTAAGTTGCTGCTTTCATAAACATAATTAAGCAAGCCAAGTTTCTCCTGAAAATGCTTTATAGTTATGTTGGTTTAACAGTCACGTCATGTTGTGCTATGTCTAATAACTAACATTTTAGAATGTGGTATTGTAGTGGACAGTAATATTTGATATGTGAATATGCTGTATATTATATATACACCACATGTGACTCGAATTAAGACTAAGCAATTAGCCCATTCAATTAATTATCTTCATCTGACTCCATAGGATAAATAGGAATATGCAAGGAGACTATGGTTAACTCACAGTAATAGGCAATGAAGAAATCTCTGAGAATGGAATTCTAAATACAAGCGTATTTAATTACTTTGTAAAATTAATGGATTCACATAAAAAGGCATACAGCTTAAGTTACAAAGCATTAACAAGCATTACAAGGCATTATTCTAAGCATGGTCGGGGTGAGAGTGAACCCATAGCCTGAAAGGCCATGCATGCCCCAAAAGTCCATGGGGTGGAGAGAGAGAGATAGATAGAGTATCACCACAGCAGGTCAGGAACAAATAAGAGAAAGAACAATTAATCCTAGACCCTTTTATAAGCATCTGAGTTTTTTGGATTCAAAACCTGAGTTGTTTACCAATAGTATTACTGTAAAGTTAACCTCCAATCAGATATCAGACCTACATGATGTAACCTCTGCTTCACAGAGTTGTGACAATGGGGGTTGGCAAGACCAACACAGAGAATGCTGAATTCCTAAGACAACAGAGGAAATTCTTGCATACAGTTGATAAGAAGAGTCACTTTGGGGGCTGCCCTACAGTATCACCACCAACCTTCCCTTATGATAGCATAGTATTAGTATCACTACTTCTACACTATATGTGAAACATTCAATGCATTTAGCAATGGAAACAAGCATGTGGTTCTAGTTCATAAACAAAAACTTTCCTCCCCCCATCCAATGTTTTCCATAGCAGGGATGGATCGACATAATGAGAGTTCCAGCGTCCAGCTATTTTTAAGACTTGAGACACGCCAGGCTGTTATTGCAGTCGAGGTAGTGAGGCCTTTGGGTGTTGGATCACTCCGCAGAACTGCACTCAAGACTTTATGGACCTGAAAATAACTGTCCTACCTAGCCCACTGAACACTCCCCTGTTGATCACAAAGTGTGGCCATCCATAAATGAGCTGGGTATCTACTGAAGCTGTACAGAAGCTGAAGAACATACGCACATCAAGGTACTTTCCGCAGGTGCTGGAGTTGTTGGCAAACTCATGGAAAACAGGGCCTCCCGAGTGGAGCAGGGGTCTAAGGCACTGCATCGCAGTGCTAGCTGTGCCAGTAGAGATTCTGGGTCCAGGCTCTGTCGCAGCTGGCCGCAACCGGGAGACCCATGGGGCGGCACACAATTGGCCGATCATCGTCCGGGTTAGGGGAGGGTTTGGCCGGCAGGGATGTCCTTGTCCGATTGCGCACTAGTGACTCCTGTGGTGGGCCGGGTGTCAGGTGTTTCCTCCGAAACATTGGTGTGGCTGGCTTCCAGGTTAAGTTGGCATTGTGTCAAGAAGCAGAGCAGCTTGGCTTGGTTGGGTTGTGTTTCGCAGGACGCTTGGCTCTCGACCTTCGCCTCTCCCGAGTCCGTACGGGAGTTGCAGCATTGAGACAAGACTGTAACTACCAATTGGATACCACAAAATTGGGGGGTAAAAAATAAAAAGCTAAAAAGTTCAAATGCAAGTCAGAAACTGGTGGAACAGATCTCAGATATTCTTCCATCCTTGCCTATTTCTTTGCTTTGAACCTCTCTTCAGTCAGGACAATTCTGATTAATAATAATACCCGAAGAGTTTATAGAACAAACAACAAAGAAACTAACTTTACTGTAACTAGCTAAACGAGCAAGAGTGTCAAGGCTGTGTGTAGCTGGCAAAAAGGAGTCAGGCGCAGGAGAGTTGATATGCGTGGAAACAAGGTATTTAATGACGCCACCAGTACACACAGAGTACATAGGTGCAGGCAAGATACCAACCATGAAAAACACACGGGCGTAAAATCCACAACCTGGAGAAAACACAATAATAGCCGTCAGCATACAGACTGAGAACAATTGAAACAATCACACACAAAACATAAAGGGGGACAGAGGATTAAATACATATAGCGTGATTATGGGAATGAGCAACAGGTGTGAAAATGGCACAAGACAAACTAATAGATAACGGAAAAAAAGAGCGGTGATGGCTAGAAAGCCGGTGACGTAGACCGCTGAACACCGCCCGAACAAGGAGAGGGGCCAGCTTTGGCAGAAGTCGTGACAAAGAGATGGGGTCGTAACCAAAGACCTGGAGCTCACTAGCTGTAAATACATGTAAATAACTCTGCTAGTTAACTAGCTAGCTCTTTTGCTAATCCAATTGGTTACTTCCCTTTTGTTTACGTTTTGCTGTTTGTGAAGAAGGCAATACTCTTTCATAGCATATTTCTGATACATGAAGTATACACTTAGAAAAAAGGGTTCCAAAAAGGTTCTTCAGCTGTCCCCATAGGAGAACCGTTTTTGGTTCCAGGTAAAACCCTTTTGAGTTCCATGTTGAACCTACTGTATAAATGATTCTACATGGAAACTAAAAGGGTTCTACCTGGAAACAAATGGGTTCTTTAAAGGGTTCTCCTATGGAGAAAGCCGAAAAAACCTTTAACTTCTTTGGGAGCAGCGCACGAGGTGACCGTTTTGGAGAGCCTGGCGTGCCCAAAGTAAAATGCCTCCCATTCAGGCCCATAAAATAGGATATGCACATATTTAGTACCATTGGATAGGAAACACTCTGAATTAATTAAAAGTGTTAACATTTTGTCTGTGAGTATAACAGAACGGACATGGCAGGCAAAAACCCGAGGAATGTCTGTCCTGGAAAAAGTGGTTTTGACAGATTGCCTAATTTAGAACCCCTCCCTTATGAAAATGCCCATATAAGGGCATATGAATGCAGTACCTATCGCTTCCTCTGGATGTCAAAAGTCTCGAGAAAGTGTTTTGATTCTTTTTAGATGCTTTTAGAGCAGAGAAGAAGACGAATAAGGAAGTGTCCACACAGATGTCAATACAAGTAAATGCGCGCTCCCGGCTGGCACGTTCTTTGGTTTTTTTCCTTTCTTATCGCCCAGTTTATATTCCGGTTATACTATTTATACATAAAAGTGTTCCTAAGGATACATTTAAAATGATGTTTGATTGTTCTTGGACAAGTTTATAGGTATAAGTTGAACGAGTTCTCTTCACGTTTCAATGGACGATTGGAGGCTCTATTTTCTCATTATAACGCGCCAACCAAACTGAGATTTATGGATATAATACATTACTTTTTCTAACAAAAGAACCATGGATTGTCGTCGTTGGACACTTGGGAAGCCCTCAGCAGAAGTTCTTCAAAAGGTAATTGATTTGTTTTCGCTGTGAAATGTGTTTTCTGTGAACCGTGATGGCTTATGAATTCATGGTAATGGGAAAAATATGTTAGGTGCTACCCTCAAACAATCAAATGTGGTGCTTTCGCCGTAAAGCCTTTTTGAAATCTGACAATGCTGTGATATTGCCAAGAAGCAGAGCTTTTGATGACTATGAAACACTTGTATATTGATGCATGTTTAATAGCGCCCCACCGCTCCCTAAGAAGTTAAGATTATAGATAGCAGAGAAATAGGGGTATTAGTATGTGACATTCGTCATGTCTAGACTGATTTTGCCCTGATGCTCCTCTTTATTGGGTGGTGGGGTTTGTAATATAAAATGAAGGTGTTTCCCTGTGCTTGGTAGATTCCCATGACTTGAGAAGGTGAGAATGTGAATTCTAGTGGTGGCAGTCTGGTTGCCTAGACAATCTGAATTTACAAATATATTGCTGCTGAATAATAATTCTGCAGCAGAAAATAAAACAGTTCTATTTTGCCACTCAGAATAGAGGTGTAGGACCAATGCTTATTAGTATTTAGATGTTATTGTTGTTTATCAGAGGACCTCACCTCAAAAAGGTGGCATAGCGGCTACAACCTTCACCAAGTCACAAGTTGATACTACTTCAATACAATTAATTTGCTTTCTCATCAACTCATGTAACCGCAAATGTAATATGCTGTTTCCTGTCACGCCCTGATCTGTTTAACCTGTCCTTGTGCTTGTCTCCACCCCCCTCCAGGTGTCGCTTATTACCCCCAGTGTATTTATCCCTGTGTTTCCTGTCTCTCTGTGCCAGTTTGTCTTGTTTGCCAAGTCAACGAGAGTTTTTCCTAGCTCCTATCTTTCCCAGTCTCTGTTTTTTCCTAGCCCTCCTGGTTCTGACCACTCTGCCTGTTCTGACCTCGAGCCTGCCTATCCCCCTGTACTGTTTGGACTCAGACCTGATCACTGAAACCCTGCCTATTCCTGACCTCGAGCCTGCCTATCTACTGGTACTGTTTGGACTCTGACCTGGTTTATGAACTCTTGCCTGTCCCCGACCTGCCTTTTGCCTACCCTTTTTGTTATAATAAATGTCGGAGCTCAACCTTCTGCCTCCTGTGTCTGCATTTGGGTCACGCCTTGTGCCCTTATAGTTTCCAACATGGGGTGTTTGAGGATTTAACGCATTCCCAAATTCCAAAACTAAGCCAACCAAATAAGCCAATCAAATAAATAAAGGACTGCATTTGCTTGGGTTAAATGTATTGGTATGTAGTGTTATTTTTGATATTGCATATTACACTTCCCACTACCATCTGCTATTAGGAAAAGGCCTCAAACTTCATAAATGGACAATCAGCAGTCCATGCAGTGCAGGGGGAGTGTTTTTTTCAGTTGTGGTCTGGACATTCACAGAGGATGAGGAAATGTGAACATAAAACCAGCATGGGTCTGATACAACCACTTGAATATCATTCCAGCAACCTGGTTTTGATGGCCGTTTGAGAGAGTGCAAACAAAGGCCTTCGTTCAAAGATGCACAACCTTCCGCTGCTTCTATTTTCTTAAGTCATTCTTAGAACCTTTTTTTTGGAAGACTTCTTTTCTGTTTTTCAATTCACAGTGCACATATATTGGGCACATCATTCCGGCATTTGTAACCGATTGAGTAGTATTTAACTTGATGTAAAAATTATTCTTATGAAATGTGTTTTGAATGACCTTTTGTTGACATCTAGCAGGGCATGCAGACAAGATGGAGGTAGGATCAGAGTGAAAAGTAAAAAGCTGACTAAAGACAGAATAAAAGTGAGTTCTGTATGAGCCAAAACCACATCAACCTGTGATTGATTGTACAAGGTCTGTAAATCCCTCACCCAGCATTGTTTGAAACCCCATATAAACAACATAGTGGTTCAATTAGGCTACCTGCTCTGGTCATCAACATGTGAAACTAATCAACATACTGAGATGGTCCTTACACAGCAATCCTTGATGGAAAGGTGGATCAACTACAGTATGTGTGGAAACGATGACCAGGGATAAGAGTCCTCAACTTGACATCTCCTGCACTCAATAATTCAATGGGTATACATGTAGCTTAATTAAGCAGTAAGGCTCTGGGCCTGTCATAGATATATATATATATATATATATTTTTTTTTTTAATTATATTTTATTATACTGATTATAAATCATTTTGATGGTAACCCTCCAAAAATTTATTCATAAACCTTTTTAACTTCTGTATGTACTAGGAAGCTAAGTGTTTATTTCTTGGGCTTCAAGAATGTGACTGATCAAAGTGCTTCAGGATTGAAAAATTAATAATTGAACTGATTGAATGTAAGGGGACATAGGTGAAAACATGCCATGGTCAAGGCTATGACTGCGCCAGTGCAATGAGTGGAGGTTACTCAGGTGTTCAAAAGCTCATATCAGACCGAGAGCCTAATGCTTCCTGCAGTATGTAGTTAATTAAGAGTTTTAGTTTAGAAAACGATCTCTCCAAAGAAGCAGAAGTTAAAGGGATGGTTAAAAACAGCTTGATTGCCATAGCAACATCAGGGAAACTGGGCAGAAGGGAGTAGGGCTTCAAATAAGCAGTTCCACAACATCTTTAATTGAGACTCTCATTCTCCTTAATTGCTAGCCTCAGAACGTTACGGAAAGAGATCAACTGTATGTGAAGCTCTGGGGACAGGTCGGCAGATGCAAATTGGCAGATGCAAACAGATTATCATCTTTAGTGGACAACAGTTCTTGAGGGCTCAAACAAAAAAGTGGTTTGATATTTCGTTCATACTGGTGAATCAGCGTTTGAGTTGTGTGGTTGCAGTATCAACAGTCTCTTATCTCTGGTATATCTTGGCATGCATTATTCAAGACTAGGTTGAAATTGTGTGCAGCACAACGGACATATAATGCACAATGTCTCAGGAAAGACTGTCTGTATTGAAAACAGTCGGGTTCAAACTAGGCCTACAGGCCGTGGTGAAATGGTTTGCAACGTGACACAGTCGCATACTGTAGCTACTAAAACCTGCTACATAGAAAAAAATGGAGAAAAGCACAGACACAAATAAACTTTTTTTCTAAGAGAAAGAAAGAGAAGAAGTGACAGACAGAGAGAGACACAGCAAGGAAGACTTCAGGAGAATTGTTAGGCTATTTACTGTATATAGCTAAAGATAGTAGGCTACACTGCATAATAAAACAATCCCTAGTAAGCTAGTGTTTTGAGGGTGGACTGACTATATTAGTTGGTGTTAATAGACTGGTTTGACACACCACAACGTTCTATCCAAGCTGGCAGGTTCAGGTAGGTTACACAGGACAGTTGTATTTATATTCCCCAAAAATCTGAGATTTGATAGGCAGCCGTATAGACATGTCGCAATTTCAGCTCCATTGACAGCGATCGATAATCTATATTTTTAGAGTGGCGTCTGGCTGACGCATTCTATTTATTAGTAATTTTTTTAGGAAGGGGGGGAAGCAACGTGATTATCTCTTATGGATGTGCAGTGATAATTCAGTTGGAACTGTTAGCAAGCATAGATGCAATCATCGTCCAATCAGCATCCAAAAACCGTACAACCATTTTATAAATAAAGATAAAATATGACAGGCAATTACTGTATGCAAGGCATATAATAATGGTATGGCGTAAAACATAAATTACTACATATACACATTTTGTATACATAGTTACATTACTTATTAATAAACAAATATTAATACTATGCATGGAAAATGTATGTGTACGTTTAGCATTTATTTGTCACTTAGTATTTTTACTCCCATTACATTTTAGACTGTACATTTTTACAGTGAACATATGTAAAGCAGCCCTGCACAATTTTACCCAAGCATTGTCTTGGAATGTCTCAGAAGGAAGTATATGAGCAGAAGAGAGGGAACTGCTTACATCACTGGAAAATGAGTGGTGTGAAGCTATATTACAATTTCATAATTACATAGACAGACAAGATAATCCTTAACAACATAATTTAATCAGGTTACAAACCAACAAAGTGGTACACCGCTGAGCAAAAAGAATGTCTAACAGACACAAGTGGTTTCCATTCCTGGTTTCCAGCTGAGCTCAGAATATGATTTTGTTGCCTTGGACACTAACATGCCTTCGCTCTAAAGCAAACATATCTCACTTTATGATATGCAATTACCCCAAAACCACTTAAAAAAACATTTGACTTCCATGTGCAGTTGTTAGAAAAATTCAAATGTATCTACCAACTGTGGGAGGATAAATATATTTAAGATATTTAGCATTATTTAATGTATGACCTAACTTTTGTCTATAAAAATGTAATACGTTTAAACAAACAAGTACTTGTCAATGAAGAAAAGTCTTTCTGACAGTGCTATTTTCCAGCTGAATAACGGAGCACATAAGGTCTTTCATTTAAAAAGGAAACATAACATTGTGGACCCCTAAAATGAGAGATACGTAGCTTTGCTTACTTGTTGCTGTGGTGACAGAGGAATCCATCTCAGCCCAGGAGCAGACTCTGTTGGCAACCGGGGTCGTTGCATGTCATTTGTGTTGATAATTGACTATCATACATATGATTAATCTGGTATTACAATATGCCTTTCCTTTCCACTTTCCTTTCCAAATCTGCAAAGAAGAATGGTAGAAAATCCCCAAATCCAGAAGCTGATACAGACATACCCACGTTGACTCAAAGGTGTAATCACCGCGAAAGGTGCTTCTACAAAGTATTGACCCAGGGGTCTGAATACTTATGGAAATTAAATATTTCTGTATTTCATTTTTTATAAATTTGCTAAAATGTCTAAAAACATGTTTTCACTTTGTTACGGGGTATTGTGTATAAATGGGTGACACATCCAATTTCTGTGAGAAAATTGAGAAAGGGGCTGAATCATCAAATCAACACATTTTGTTTGTCACATGCTTCATAAACAACAGATGTAGACTAACAGTGAAACACTTTCTTATGGGCCCTTCCCAACAACGCAGAGAGAAAAATAGATTATATTGTAACACAAGGAATAAGTACACAATTAGTAATGACAACTTGGCTATATACACACGGTACCAGTGCTGAGTCAATGTACAGGGGTACAAGGTAATTGAGGTAGGTATGTGCATATAGGTAGCGGTAAAGTGTCTAGCCAACAGGATAGATAATGAACAGCAACTGAGTCAAAAGGAGTTAGTGAAAAACAGGCCAATGCATATAGTCCTGGTAGCTATTTGGTTCCATACATCGGTATCGCTTGCCGTGTAGGCAGTAGAAGAGAGAACAGTATGACAGGGATGGGCAACTGGCGTCCCGGGGCCACATGGAGGAACTCAGTAGGGGTCTCAACTTACTGCTGAGAGTTAGAATAATAGAATACACAATTTAAAAATTTGGTTGTGCATCAGCAGTCACTCAATTAGCCATGTCAGCTAAATGTTTTTGGATTTGTAAGTCTAGCGACCAACTATCTAAACTTGTAGTAAGCATGGTCGAATTACCGACCGGGGTAGGGCCCATTTGATCATCAGTTATCATATTAGAAACTGCAAGCATTTGCCTCCCTCCTTTGGCAAAATGTATAGAATTGCAGGAAATGTGTTATAAAATTGCTAAATCTTCTCGCCGCCCCATGGCAAAGTGTAGAATTGCAGTAAACTTGCTTTAAAAAGGCAACATTTTTCTACGTCCCATGGCAAAATGTGCAGAATAGCAGGAAATGAACTTCGCTGTCAATGATGAGTTCAGATTTTTTGTGGCCCACACCCCCATCAAAAATCCCCATCCCTGGTCTATGACTTTGATGGCTGGAGTCTTTGACCATTTTTAGGGTCTTTCTCTGACACTGCCTGGTATAGAGTTCCTGGATTGCAGGGAACTCCTTACTGATGTGGACACAGAGGAACTTGAAGCTCTTGACTCACTTCACGAACAGCCCCGTCGATATGGATAACATAAAATTACAGTTACATTTCTAGTAAGTTTGGAACGAGAAGCTGTCTGCTTACTATTGTGGATCAGCCGCGAGCTGCCCAGTGACACAAGCCTACCAGACGAGCTAAATTACTGCTATGCTCGCTACGAGGCGAGTAACACTGAGGCATGCATGAGAGCATTAGCTGTTCCGGACGAATGTGTGATCACGCTCTCCGTAGCCGATGTGAGTAAGACCTTTAAACAGCACAACATTCACAAGGCTGTGGGGCCAGACAGATTACCAGGATGTGTACTCAGAGAAAAAGCTGACCAACTGGCAAGTGTCTTCACTGACATTTTCAACCTGTCCCTGACTGAGTCTGTAAAACCAACATGTTTCAAGCAGACCACCATAGTCCCTGTGCCCAAGAACATTAAGGTAACTGGCCTAAATGACTACCGACCCGTAGCACTCACGTCTGTAGCCATGAAGTGCTTTGAAAGGCTGGTCATGGCTCACATCAACACCATTATCCCAGAAACCCTAGACCCACTCCAATTTGCATACCGCCCAAACAGATCCACAGATGATGCAATCTCTATTGCACTCCACACTGCCCTTTCACACCTGGACAAACGGAACACCTATGTGAGAATGATATTCATTGACTACAGCTCAGCGTTCAACACCATAGTGCCCACAAAGCTCATCAATAAGCTAAGGACCCTGGGACTAAACACCTCCCTCTGCAACTGGATCCGGGACTTCCTGACGGGCCACCCCCAGGTGGTAAGGGTAGGTAACAACACATCCACCACACTGATCCTCCACACAGGGGCTCCTCAGGGGTGCGTGCTCAGTCCCCTCCTGTACTCCCTGTTCACTCAATACTGCACAGCCAGGCACGACTCCAACACCATCATTAAGTTTGCCGATGACACAACAGTAAAAGGCCTGATCACCGACGAGACAGCCTATAGGGAGGAGGTCAGAGACCTCACCGTGTGTTGCCAGAATAACAACCTATCCCTCAACATGATCAAGAGGAGATGATTGTGGACTACAGGAAAAAGCGGACCGAGCACACCCCCATTCTCATCGATGGGGATGTAGTGGAGCAGGTTGTGAACTTCAAGTTCCTTGGTGTCCACATCACAAACAAACTAACATGGTCCAGGCACACCATGTCCGTCGTGAATTGGGCACGACAAAACCTATTACCCCTCAGGAGACTGAAAAGATTTGGCATGGGTCCTCAGATCCTCTTAAGGTTCTACAGCTGCACCATCGAGAGCCTCCTGACTGGTTGCATTACTGCCTGGTATGGCAACTACTCGGCCTCCGACCACATGGCACTACAGAGGGTAGTGCGTACGGCCCAGTTCATCACTGGGGCCAAGCTTCCTGCCATCCAGGACCTCTATACCAGGCAATGTCAGAGGAAGGCCCTAAAAATTGTCAAAGGCTCCAGTCACCCTAGTCATAGACTGTTCTCTCTGCTACTGCACGGCAAGCTGTACCGGAGCACCAAGTCTAGGTCCAAGAGGCTTCTAAACAGCTTCTACCCCCAAGCCATAAGACACCTGAACATCTAATCAAATGGCTACCCAGACTATTTGCATTGCTCCCCCCCCCCCTCTCTTTTACGCTGCTGCTATTCTCTGTTATTATCTGTGCATGGTCACCTTAATAACTCTACCTACATGTACATATTACCTCAATTACCTTGACTAACCGGTTCCCCCACACATTCACTATGTACCGGTACCCCCTGTATATATTCCAGCTATTGGTATTTTACTGCTGCTCTTTAACTACTTTTTACATTTATTTCTTGTTCTTATTTGTATTTTTTAAACTGCATTGTTGGTTAGGGACTTGTAAGTAAGCATTTCACTCTAAGGTCTACACCTGTTGTATTGGCGCATGTGACTAATAACATTTGATTTGATTGATTTGATTTTACCAACCAAAGAGACAGGGTTGGGATGTTAAAATTACCGACTGGGATTTAAGATAATTGTTTCAATCCTTGCTCTGTGATAAGATAAGAAAGGAAATTACCCCATTGGACAACAGCTGTTGTACACATGAGCAGATGATGGGCGATGATGGGTGAAGGGGATACCTAGCCAGTTGCACAACTGAATACATTCAACTGAAATGTGTCTTCCACATTTAACCCAATCCCTCTGAATCAGAGAGGTGTGAGAGGCGGCCTTAATTGACATTATCGGCGCCTAGTTGTTGTGGGGGTGAACTGAGTGCTGATCGAGTATGGTGGTATTTCTGCTTTCTAGAACATGGTACCTGTCCGTACATTGGTGGTTGGGAGTACCTGTTTTGGAGGGTTAACATGTGACCTATAGTGTTGTTTAGCACTGCGGCCCACAGCAAGAGGGAACGAGAGACAGAAAGAGAGATATTGGAGGTGAGAAATGTCAGAAAAGATCTGCTGAGAGAAAGAGCAGGTCCTTCTCACAAAACGCCACGCTACAAATCACCGCTCCGCAGAGGGGAAAGCACTTTTCCTCACCACGTCGTCAGCCTTGAAAGCCTGCTCCTTTTTCCAGATGGTCCGAGCAGACAGTGCACATTCCGGCTTCCGCCAGCACCTCCAGTTGCCCGGCCGAACTGCCGGGGAATGGGAAGCATATTCGGGCCCCTCACTGGAGACGAATTTGCGGGGTAGCTCGACAGATATCCCTGTTTCCCTCACTTAGCATACAGCTTAATTGTTTTATTGTGGAGAGCAGGGAAGAGGAGGGCCCCATGTCAGGTTGGTCTCAATTGGCTCGGTTGTTGATGAGGAGCTGTGTCACACAAACACACTGCAAGTGTTATATGCAACAATTCCACCCATAGATAGACCTAAATGTCATTGAGAAATCTGTAGTAGTAGAAAAGTAGTAGAAAAGGAATCAAATAATTTTTTTAATGCAGGACCTACTTGAACACACACAGTTCAGCTTATTCAATAACATTAGACAATAATGCATGGGATGAATAGTTAACTTTAGTGCTCAAGGCTTCTACTGAACAAAAAAGTTGGCGTGACCCAGGAATAATGGTACACCCAGTATATCACAAAGACCTAATTGAGCCTTTGCAGCATGATGGCAGCAAGCCGGAGTTAAGAGCAAAGCGTCGCCGAGAAAGTTTTAGGGAACGGGCCAGCATCCCGGCCCAAATCTCCCAGCTGCTTCTTGGTCCCTAATTGACAGGCCCAGGTGTTCAGGCAAGATTTGAAACCCAAGTCAGTGGACTGTTAGTGTTACTTATTCCAAAAAGAGGGCTGCACAGCCTAATCCTACATCTTATCATGCTGTGCAAACAAGGTAGTCTTTAAAATACTCCATGTGATGGTCATCTTGAAGAGGCACGCACTGTGCACTCCACTTTACTGTTTGTGTGTGGTACACCTATCTTTTGGGTGTATTTGTGTGCTTCACTGTATGTGTGTGACCCACCTTTATCCTGTTGAGTGTGTATACGTGGGTGTATGTTTGTGTGCTTCACAGTTTGTGTTTATGTGTGCATGTGCACCTGTCTGCGTGCATGTGTGTATGTGCATGCATGTGTGTGCCTCTGTGCATGTGGTCATGCTCTAGTCTTGGCACCACATGGGTTAACTGCAGCTCTCCATGTTCCAGTCGAGATGCAACAGTGGTGGTGGTGGGGGGGGGGGTGGTATTAGGATAATGAGAAAAGTTCACTTGAAGTCCAACTTCACAGATTCCATCTTGTTGAGGAGAATGAGGAGGTAAGGGGTTCAAAAGTTCACCCAGTGCTCGCTTTGAATGCCACCTTCATTTGGTACACATTTCAAATGTCAAGCAGCGGGGGCACTCATTTACCTTTTCAAATCAACCCGTGAGAGGAACAAATTCTGAGGGGAATACCAAATGAGGCCGCTTCAAAAGGACCTGTCCTTTCCACATCTTCTCCGGCGAATTTGTAAAGCAGATCCGAATCGACTCAATGAAAACAATCTGTGGAATGGCCTCTTCTGGATCCCCATGCTGAGACAAAAGTTGTTCTCGTCACAGAAGATACCATAAAATCAATTGCTTCACCTGTAACCCCTGAATGCTACAGGGGCATTCAAGTGTCACTTGGGGGTAGAAAAAGAAAGTGTCCACTCTCCTGCTTGCACCACAAGCACAAGCTCTTTCATGAAAACAAATAAAAAGATTGCATGCAGCAAATAAGGTTTGTCTGTTCTTAGTACTTCCACCCATTCTCTTTTCCTCTCCTCATCGCTCTCCCTCATCTCTCCACTGTTGTGAGAGAAAAAAAACAATGTATCCATGCAGCTCAGGGGAAACCTGCCTGTCTATTCTTTCCATAGATGTCTGGTGGAGACGCATTTCCTGCACGCAGTGTGTCTTCCTACTGTCTGTAGGAGTGCATGTGTATTTGTGTGTCTTTGTACTGTGTGTGTGTATGTGTGTGTGTGTCTTTCTGCTGTATGTCTATGTGTATGTGGAGGCCTTGCCACGTTGCGGGGCTCCTGCTCTGGGCAGACGACCAGGAGACTAGGGGCCTGGCCTTTCTCCAGGGCAGCCACGGCCTGTGTCCTGCCTGGCTGCATGCATGCCCAGAGGGTGTGGAGTCTGCCTGCGTTGGCACCATGCGTCCCACAGTTAAGGGAAAGCGTGCTGATCAAATCCAATTATCTATGAAGTCACTTGTACTCAGAGGAAAAGCACAGAAGCATATTTGCCTGGTGAAATGATAAAACCCTCACATGAAAATAACAGAAGAGGTGAGTAGAAACCAAAAGGGCTTCTTGTTAAATCAGGGTAATGTCTCAGTGGCTTAAAAAGCTATCGATACCCCAGCTTGTCTGTGCCTTCCACAGTGCTTCTCTCAAACCACAATACACTCCTGCTGTGTAGCTCAGAGTGCACAAGTGAGTAGCTTCAAGCCTGACACTCTATTTTGTTTTGACAGCCTTCAAACAAACCTAATATTGTTTGGATGGATTTCAAAATGCAGACACAATATTAACTACTCCCATGTCTGTTGTGTTGACAGTATACGGAGCCTGAGAAAAGATAACTATTCTAAGTGCTTTGGTATGTGGTTGGAAGACCAATTGGATTCTGAGTATCATATTGGTCATGCTAAAGAGAGCAGCTGCGAAATTACAGTAGCCTGCTCTCACCACAACTGACACAACTGCAGCTGAGCAATTAATCAGAGGTTAACCCCACAAACCTTGCGTGGAATCAAAAATATACCACCCCTGACGCAAAACCATGCTTACACCCATCCCTAAAAAAGACCACGGGCAAGCAAAACATATTCTAAAGGTAAACGTTTCCAATATCACCACGCCAAAGGAATTTTGTCAATACTTTTCAAGGTACCCAACACGGATACCAAGGCTTTGAGGATCTTTGATGGTCTCAAGGCCTTTTAAATGCGTTGAAATGGAAAATAGGAAAATACTGAGAAGAGTATGTGATGTAAAATGCTCTTACAAAATTTTACTTAACGTGTTGTTAGCTAAGTGGTGCCTAAAGACCTCTTGCTCTCCACAAAATATTGATATGCAAAGGCAGAAAGAAGGACTGTGTGCTGCTTGAGCAGACGGGATGTATTTTTTGCAATATGTAAGTAGGAGGTTTTTAACAAGACATCTGGGGTAAAAAATCCCCTTACCTCCATAAAACGCCTTCAGCCCTATGGCGTTTAATTGCATTCACCATATCCATACGGTGTCAGAGGAAGGCCCTAAAAATGTTCAAATACTCCAGCCACCATTTTTTTCTCTGCTACCGCACAGCAAGCGGTTCCGATGCACCAAGTCTGGAACCAATAGGAAACTGAACAGGTTCTACCCCCAAGCCGTAAGACTGCTAAATAGTTAGTCAGAGTAGCTATTTGGTTAACTATTTAACTATCTGGATGACCCTTTTTGCACTAACTTCTTTGACTCATCACGTATGCTGCTGCTACTGTTTGTTATCTATCATGTTGCCTAGTCACTTTATTCCTAGTTATATGTACATATCTACCTCAATCACCTCATACCCCTGCATATTAACTCGGTACTGGTGCCCGTGTATAGTGTGCCTTCAGAAAGTATTCACACCCCTTTAAAAAAATGGTGTTGTGCTACAGCCTGAATTTAAAATGGATTACATTGAGATTCTGTGTCCCTGATCTACATACAATACCCCATAATGTCAAACTGGAATTTTGTTTGTTGAAAAAAGTCTAAATGTCTTCAGTCAATAACTTATTTTTCGCCTAAAATGACATACCCACATCTAACTGCCTGTAGCAAGGATATGCATATTCTTGATACCATTTAACATGTTTGAGCTGGGGGCAGTATTTTAAAGTTTTTTTGAAGAATAACATGCCAAAGGTAAATGGCCTGTTACTCAGGCCAAGAAGCTAGGATATACATATAAGTAGTAGCTTTGGATAGAAAACACTCTGAAATTTCTAAAACTGTTAAAATAATGTCTGTGTGAGTAACAGAACTGATATGGCAGGCGAAAACCCGAGCAAAATCCAGGAAGCTGGATTTTTTGAGGTGACCAGTTTTCAATTGAAGGCTTATTGGTTATATAGGGGAATAGCTCCCAGACAGTTCCTATGTCTTCCACTAGATGTCAACAGTCTTTAGAAAAAGGTTTCAAGCTTTTATCTTGAAAAACCATGGAGTTAGAGAAGTTCTTCCTGAGGTCTTGTCAAATGTCCTATTATGGATTTCGCACGTAACAGTCAGCGTGCTCTCAGCTCTTTTTCTCTTCTATTCATCAGGCTATATTCCGCCTGAAATATTATCATTTATATTCATTTTAGGGTATCTGAGTATTGATTAGAAATGCTGTTTGACTTGTTTCAACGAACTTTACCAGTACTTTTGGGATATTGTTTGTTTGCATGGATGAACGCCTTTGGGCAGGTGGATTACTGAACAAAACGCGCCAACCAAACAGAGCTTTATGGATATAAAGACTAACTTTATCGAACAAAAGGACCTTTAATCGTGTAACCGGGACGCTTGGGTATGCCATCAGATGAAGATCTTCAAAGGTAAGCAATTTATTTTATACTATTTTTGAGTTCTGTGACACCTCTGCTGGTTATGTTATTATGCTAATTGAATATGTGTGCGGGGCGCTGTCCTCAGACAATCAAATGTTCTGCTTTCGCCGTAAAGCCTTTTTGAAACGCTGTTAGATTAACAAGATTCTAAGCTTTTGAATGGTGTGCAACACTTGTATTTTCATGAATGTTTGAAATGAGTATTTCTGTAAGTTGAATTTGGCGCTCTGCAATTTCACCGGATGTTGTAGATGTGGGACGTGACCATCCCACCTAGCGCAGAGAGGTTAATCCAGATGCTAATAAGAAATCCCGCTACCCCGCCAACCATCAAACAGGCAAAGTGTCAATACAGGACTAAGATTGAATCCTACTACACCGACTTTGACGTTCGTTGGATGTGGCAGGGCTCGCCAACTATCACAGATTACAAAGGGAAACCGAGCCAAGAGCTTCCCAGTGGCACGAGCCTACCAGACGAGTTAAATACCTTCTATGCTCGCTTCAAGACAAGCAACACTGAACCATGCGTGAGAGCACCAGCTGTTCCGGACGACTGCATGATCACACTCTCCGTAGCCGATGTGAGTAAGACCTTTAAGTAGATTTTTGGGGGTTTCTGTACTTCACTTTACGGTTTATATTTTGGACAACTTTAACTGTTCTTTAGGAATGTAGTGAAGTTTGTACTTTTTACTCCATACATTTTCCCTGACAACCTAAAGTTACATTTTGAATACTTATCAGGACAGGAACATTGTGAAATTCACGCACTTATCAAGACAACATGTGGTCATCCCTTTTGCCTCTGATCTGGAGGACTCTAAACATATATGCTTCATATGTAAATTATGTCTGAGTGTTGGAGCGTGCCCCTGGCTATCTGTAAATTATGTCTGCGTGTTGGAGTGTGCCCCTGGCTATCTGTAAATTATGTCTGAGTGTTGGAACATTCCTCTGGATATCTGTAAATAATGTCTGAGAGTCAGAGCGTGCCCCTGGCTATCTGTAATTTATGTCTGAGTGTTGGAGTGCCCCTGGCTTTCTGTAAATAAAGATGGTGCCGACAGAGATGGTCGCCTCGCTTCAAGTCCTTAGGAAACTATACAGTAATTTTTTTAAATGTATTATTTCTTACATTGTTAGTCCAGAAAACCGTAAGTGTATTACATATAGCCGGGAAGAACTATTGTATATAAGAGTGACTTCAACTTACCAGGAATACGCCTTTCCCGAAGCGGATCCTTTGTTCGGACCTTCACCCTGGACATTGGATCTAAACCCAGAGGCTCACCCAAAACAACGTCATTTCCGCAGGAGAGGCAGATGGAGCGGCCTTTTGGTCAGACTTAGAAGGCGAGCACACCACCCACCGCTTCCGAGCATATTAGTTGCCAATGTCCAGTCTCTAGACAACAAGGTGGATGAAATTAGGGCACGAGTTGCCTTCCAGAGAGACATCAGAGATTGTAACATTCTCTGTTTCACGGAAACATGGCTCACTCGGGATATGTTGTCAGAGTCAGTACAGCCACCGGGTTTCTTCATGCGTCGCACCGACAGAAACAAACATCTCTCTGGTAAGAAGAAGGGCGGGTTGTATGCCTCATGATTAACGGCTCATGGTGTAACAATAACAACATACAGGAACTCAAGTCCTTTTGTTCACCTGACCTAGAATTCCTTACAATCAAATGCTGACCACATTATCCCTAAAGAGAATTCTCTTCGATTATAGTCACAGCCGTGTATAACCCCCCCAAGCAGATACCTCGTCAGCCCTGAAAGAACTTCACTGGACTCTATGTAAACTGGAAACCATATATCCTGAGGTTGCATTTATTGTAGCTGGGGATTTAAGCAATACTAATTTGAGAACAAGACTACCTAAATTCTACCAGCACATTGACTATACCCGCTTGGGCAAAACACTCAACCACTCCTACCCTAACTTCCGCAGTGCATCCAAGGCCCTCCCTATACCCTCCCTTCGGCAATTCCGACCATGACTCCATCTTGCTCATACCGTCCTATAGGCAGAAACTCAAACAGGATGTACCAGTGACTAGAACCATTCAACACTGGTCTGACCAATCGGAATCCACCCTCCAAGATTGTTTTGATCAAGTGGACTGGAAACTGTTCCCGGAAGCCTCAGAGAATAACGTTGATTTATACGCTGACTCGTGAAGTGAGTTTATTAGGAAGTGCATTGGAGATGTTGTACCCACTGTGAATATTAAATAGGTTAACATTCACATGGCCGCAGGGCCAGACGGATTACCAGGACGCGTACTCAGAGCATGCGCTGACCAGCTGGCAAGTGTTTTCACTGACATTTTCAACGTCTCCCTGACCCAGCACTGTAATACAGTGCCTTGCAAAAGTATTCATCCCCCTTGGTGTTTTTCCTATTTTGTTGCATTGCAACCTGTAATTTAACCTGTTAGCGCACGGATCCCGTGAACGGGATACAAATCGACAACATCCGGTGAAGCTGGAGCAAGGCAAATTAAAATTACATACATGGAAATACAAGTGTTGCACACTCCAAAAGCTTAGAATCTTGGCAATCTCACAGCGTTGTCAGATTTCAAAACGGCTTTACGGCAAAAAGCATAACATTTGATTGTCTGAGGACAGCGCCCTGTGTACTTCCTCCATTAGCATCAAATAAAATAAAATGTTATTTGTCACATACACATGGTTAGCAGATGTTAATGCGAGTGTAGCGAAATGCTTGTGCTTCTAGTTCCGACCATGCAGTAGTATCTAACAAGTAATCTAACAAATTCACAACTACCTTATACACACACAAGTGTAAAGGAATGAATACGAGTATGTGCATATACATATATGGATGAGCGATGTCCGAACAGCATAGGCAAGATGCAGTAGATGGTATAGAGTACAGTATATACATATGAGATGAGTAATGTAGGATATGTAAACATTATATAAAGTGGCATCGTTTAAAGTGGCTAGTGATACATTTATTACATCCAATTTTTTATTCTTAAAGTGGCTAGAGATTTGAGTCAATGGCCGAACGGCATAGGCAAGATGCAGTAGATGGCATAATATCATAACCAGCACGGGTGTCACAAAACACATAAAAAGAGCTAAAATAAATCGCTTACCTTTGAAGATCTTCTTCTGATGGTAATCTGAAGTGCCCAAGCAAGACAATCAATGTTCATTTTGTTTGAAAAAGTCCCTCTTTATATCCATAAAGCTCCAATTGGTTGGTGCGTTCTGTTCAGAAAATCCACCGTCCACTCGTCCATTATACAAGATATATAGAGTGTTCAAAATATACCTATAAACTTTGTCCGAACAAATCAAACAACGTTTCTAATCAATCCTTAGGTACACTATTATGTATATTAACGTTAAAATTTCACACAGATAACAACCTGGGCGATAGAAAAGAAAAAAACGAGGCGCACGCTCACGGTCCCACGCGCCAAACACAAAAGGCACTTCCTCACTCCACTTGGATAAACTTCTTCTACTCCCCTATTTTTCAAGATAAATGCTTGAAACCTTTTCTAAAGACTGTTGACATCTAGTGGAAGCCATGGGTACTGCAAACTGGGAGCTGGATTTAAGCATATCCTATAGCAACTCATTGGAAAATGAGCCAGCTCACAGAATCACATTTTCTTGGATGGATTTTGCTTGGGTTTTCGCCTGCCATATCAGTTCTGTTAAACTCAAAGACATTATTTTAACAGTGTTTTCTATCTAATTATGTAAATATCCTAGATTCTTGGCCTGAGTAACAGGCAGTTTACTTTGGGCACGTCCGACAGGCAGAAATTCAGGAAACTAGACCCGTGCGCAATTTTTTATTTGGATTTCATGTAATGGACATAAACAAAATAGTCCAAATTGGTGAAGTGAAATGAAGTGAAAACAAAAAAAACGGAAAAGTGGTGCAACACCACTAAGCAAGGGCACCATGAAGACCAAGAAAATCTCCAAACAGGTCAGGGACAAAGTTGTGGATAAGTACAGATCAGGGTTGGGTTATAAAAAAATATCTGAAACTTTGAACATCCCATGGAGCACCAATCCATTATTAAAATTGAAAGAATATGGCACCACAACAAACCTGCCAAGAGAGGGCCGCCCACCAAAACTCACGGGCCAGGCAAGGAGGGCACTAACCAGAAAGGCAACAAAGATAACCCTGAAAGAGCTGCAAAGCTCCACAGCGGAGACTGGAGTATCTTTCTATGGGACCACGTTAAGCCGTACATTCCACAGAGCTGGGCTTTAAAGAAGACACTTTCTATCCAAGATGGCGTAGCAGTCAGACGTCTTTTGTCCTCGTCCTGTCGTGTCCAGTGTATATATCTTTTTATATATTTTCTTCGCATATCTTTTTATATATTTTTTCTAAAACTTAACTTCAAAACACTCTCCTGCAACCCGCCTCACCCAATGTGGTACGGATCTGTTTTAAAAAAAAAGTATTATCCACCTCGAATCCGGCTAACCATTGCTAACGGACAGCAGCAGCTAACCTTTAGCTCGGAAAAGCTCTCGCCGTTCGTATATAACGCGACTCAAACCAGAGCATTCCGGACCTATTTTCTCTCCATATCCCCGGATTCCTACCGCAAGCTCTGGACATTTTCACCTGGATCTTGCAGCTAGCTAGCTGCTATCCAAGTGTCTATTAGCTAACATTGGTCCCGGAGCAATGCACCAATTAGCCTGAAGCTAGCCTGCGCTTGGCCCATCTTCCGGCTGGCTGAAGAATCCCATCAGCCACTCCTGGGCTACAACACCTATCCGGACCCGTTTTTACTGCCGGTGCGGAGCCTCACCGGGACTTCACGACTGGACCACCGACGTTATCTGCCCAAGGGGGTTATTCAACCGGCCCTCCGTCGCGACGTCACCTGAACGCCCATCAGCTAACTGCGGCCTGCTAATCGTTAGCTGTCTAGAGCATATCGGCTGCTAGCTAATCAGGTCCATCTGACAATTTCTTGGGCCACTATTACCTATTTTTCCAATTGGCCTGGTCCCCTTCACCACACGGAACCCCACTAACCCATCACGACTGGTCTACCGACGGAAACGTACGAGGAGGCTATAAACAGTCTTCCTCCGTCTTTGTTAGCCGGCCTGCTAGCCTTTGCTAGCTTGCTACCCCCGGCTAGCTGTCTGAACCGCCGTGTCCCCAACCAGTCTCACTACTAACTGAACCCTTATGATCACTCGGCTAAGCATGCCTCTCCTCAATGTCAATATGCCTTGTCCATTGCTGTTCTGGTTAATGTTTATTGTCTTATTTCACTGAAGAGCCTCTAGCCCTGCTCAATATACCTTATCCAACCCTTCAGTTCCACCACCCACACATGCGATGACATCACCTGGTTTAAATGTTTCTAGAGACAATCTCTCTTTCATCACCACTCAATGCCTACGTTTACCTCCACTGTATTTACGTCCTACAATACCTTTGTCTGTACATTATGCGTTTAATCTATTTTATCACCCCTTGAAACCTGTTATTTTTACTCTCTGTTCAGAACGTCTTAGACGACCAGTCATTATTACCTTTAGTCGTACCCTTATCCTACTCCTCATCTGTTCCTCTGGTGATATAGAGGTTAATCCAGGCCCTTCAGTGCCTAGCTCCACTCCTATTCCCCAGGCACTCTCATTTGTTGAATTCTACAACCGTAAAAGCCTTGGTTTCATGCATGTTAACTTCTTAGGGAGCGGCAGGTGAGGTGACTGTTTTGGAGAGTCTGGGGTGCCCAAAGCAAAATGCCTGCCACTCAGGCTCAGAAAATAGGATATGCACATAATTAGTACTATTGGATAAGAAACACTCTGAGGTTTCTAAAAGTGTTAACATAATGTATGTGAGTATAACAGAACTCATTTAGCAGGCAAAAACCTGAGAAAAATCTATCCGGAAATCAGTTTCTGGTGACCTATTGCTCTGTTTGACACACTCCCCATTGAATCCATTTGTAACCAGGACTGAGACTGCAGTACCTATGGCTTCCACTAGATGTCAACAGTCTATATACAAAGACTCAGAGAGATTGGAGTAAACAGAACGAATAGGTACAGGAAATGGTCAAGGTAGCTCAGATGTCAACAAGTTTTCTCGGGCGCGAGTCTGGGTACGCGCCCCACTTTATTTTACTTATATAAGGTATAGGTGACCATCCAAGTGAAATATTATCGCTAATATTCATAAAAGGATAGCTAAGGATGCATTTTAACTGGTATTTGATTTGTTTAGGAAAAGTTTATAGGTATATTTGAACGCGTTCTCTTCACGTTTCAATGGGCTATTCGACGTTGGATTTTCTGAACATAACGCGCCAACCAAACTGAGATTTATGGATATAATAAATTACTTTTTCTAACAAAAGAACCATTGGATGTCTTCGTTGGACACTTGGGAAGCCCTCAGCAGAAGTTCTTCAAAAGGTAAGGGATTTGTTTTCGCTGTGAAATGTGTTTTGTGTGAACCGCGATGGTTTATGAATTTATGAATGGAAATGTTAGGATTATTTTTCTCTTAGTATTGTATCCTACTCCCGACTGATCACGTTGTACAGTGCCATATTTTTCTAATGGAAACCCTGATGGTTTCGTTTTTCTTGGAATAGAAACATCATAATATTAAACTTAGGGAGTGGTGGTGCGCTAGCGAGCCAGTCTCCAGACCTTAAATTCTTAGGGAGCTGTGGGGATGTTTTTCATTGGCAGGGACTGGGAAACTGGTCAGAATTGAAGGAATGATGGATGACGCTAAATACAGGGAAATTCTTGACGGAAACCTGTTTCAGTCATCCAGAGATTTGAGACTAGGATGGAGGTTCACCTTCCAGCAGGACAATGACCCTAAGCAAACTGCTAAAGCCCAGACCTCAATCCAATTGAGAATCTGTGGTATGACTTAAATATTGCTGTACACCAGCAGAACCCATCCAACTTGAAGGAGCTGGAGCAGTTTTGCCTTGAAGAATGGACAAATATTCCAGTGGCTAGATGTACCAAGCTTATAGAGACATACCCCAAGAGACTTGCAGCTGTAAATGCTGCAAAAGGTGGCTCTACAAAGTATTGACTTTGGGGGGGGTGAATAGTTTTGCACGCTCAAGTTCTGTTTTTTTGTCTTATTTCTTGTTTGTTTCACAATAAAATAATAATAATCATATTTTGCATCTTCAAAGTGGTAGGCGTGTTGTGTAAATCAAATGATACAAACCCCCCAAAAATCTATTTTAGTTCCAGGTTGTAAGGCAACAAAATAGGAGAAATGCCAAGGGGGATGAATACTTTCGAAAGCCACTGTACCTACATGTCTCTAGAAAACCACCATAGTCCCTATGCCTAAGAACTCCAAGGTATCCAAGGACCCTGAGACTGAACAGCTCCCTCTGCAACTGGATCCTGGACTTCCTGACTGGCCGCCCCCAGGTGGTGAGAGTAGACAACAACACACTCAACACAGGGGCCCCTCAAGGGTACGTATTTCCTATTCCCCCACAACTGTGTGGCTGCACACGACTTCAACACCATCATTAAATTTTTTTGTTGGTAGGCCAGATCACCAAAAAAGATGAGACAGCCTACCGGGAGGAGGTTAGAGACCTGGCTAGGTGGTGCCAAGACAACAACCTCTCCCTCAACGTGGGCAAGACAAACAAGCTTATCGTGGACTACAGGAAATGGAGGGCTGAACACATACCCATTCACATCTATGGGACTGTAGTGGAGCGGGTCGAGAGCTTCACGTTCCTCTGTGTCCACATTACTAAGGACCTATCGTGGTCCAAACACACCAACACGGAGGTGAAGAGGGCACGACCACGCATCTCCCCCCTCAGGAGACTAAAAAGATTTTGCATGGGCCCTCAGATACTCAAAAAGTTATACAGCTGCATCATTGAGAGCATCTTGACTGGCTGCATCACCACTTGGCATGGCAACTGCTCGGCATTCCACTGCAAGGCGCTACAGGTCCTGGGGCCAAACTCCCTGCCATCCAGTACCTCTATACCAGGCGGTGTCAGAGGAAGGCGCTAAAAATTGTCAAAGACTCCAGCCATTCAAGTCATAGACTGTTCTCTCTGCTACCGCATGGCAAGCGGTACCAGGTGCGCCAAGTCTGGGACAAAAAGGACCCTGAACAGCTTCTACCCAAAAGCCATAAGACTTTTGAACAATTCATTAAATAGCTACCTGGACAATTTACATTGACCCCATTTATTATTTGTTTATGTATCTTAATTGTTTTGCACTGACCCCCTTGCACTGGCTCTATGCACACTCACTAGACCCTCGCACTCGCACGTACTAAAATGACACTCCAACTCAAACAGACACACACTCACACATAGACACACTTTCGCACTGCTATTCTGTTTATTATATAACCTGATTGCCTAGTCACTTTTACAACCTACCCACATGTACATACAGCATTACCTCAATTACCTCGTACCCCTGCACATTGACACAGTACTGGTACTCCTTGTATATAGCCTCATTATTGTTTGTATTGTGTTACTATTTCCTTTTTTATTTGACAGATATTTGAAACATGTATTGATTAAATAATTTGCAGTTAAACAGTACAAAGGCTAAATCTGTACCTTTCGGCTGGACAAATCATAGTATTATTACAATAACTAAGAAAACAAAGGTTCCCCCGAAAAAAGCCACCCAAAATTGTGGCAAAAAATGAGCTATAAGAAATGTAGCTGTGAACATTTTCAGGATGACTTAAATACTTTGCCATTGAAATTAGTCTACCTGCAAAACAACAGATCATGCAGTAGAATGTTTCACACAACTATTTACAATGATGGTTAATCTCCATGCCCCAATCAACAAGTCCAGCCCATCCCCATAGATAGACAATAAACTACATGAGGTTTTTACTCAGCGAGATGAGACAAAGATTTATGCTGTTAACTCAAAACTTGAATCTGATATAATGGTGTACAACAAAATGTGAAACTATGCTGAAAAAAATGAATAGTCAGAAAAAAAAGAGTATTTTAAAATATATATGTTTCACTGACTGCAAAAACAATCAAAATCAGTGTGGAATACATTAAAAGGCTTCCTGGGCACTGGGCACACCCAGCACTGTCACGTCCAGGCCTGAGAAGACAGGCTGGCGTGTTTTTGTTTTGGTGTAGGGTTTTTTCTGTTCTAGGTTCTCTATTTCTATGTTGGGGTAATGGTTCCCAATTAGAGGCAGCTGAGTGTCGTTACCTCTAATTGGGAACCATATATATGTTTGTAGTTTTCATTAGGGGTTTGTGGGTTATTGTTTGTACATAGCTTTGTTAGTTTACATGTTATGGTCAGTATCACAATCTTCGTAACGTTCATTTTGTTGTTTTGCCCAGTTACGTGTATTAAATAAAGCATGTATACTAGATACCTCGCTGCGCCTTGGTCTGTCCCTTCAGGAGATTGTGACAAGCACACTGTCATGGTTATCTCCTCTCGGGAAAGACCAATGCGCAGCGACGTAACCAGAATACATGTTTAATGAAGAAAACGGGACGAGAGGGAACAGAACAATAAACGAAGAACAAGACATGAACCCTAACGCTAAATCCTAAACTGGACACAGAGATCTAAACACGACTGGCGAAACCTAACTAAACACGAATGGCGAAACCTAACTAAACACGAAGGGCGAAACCTAACTAAACACGAAGGGCGAAACCTAACTAAACACGAAGGGCGAAACCTAACTATACACGAAGGACAAGAACCTGACTGAACACGATAACCATAACATAATCAATAACCCACAAAACTAAAGTGCAAACCCCAAACATATATATGGTTCCCAATTAGAGGTAACGAGACTCAGCTGCCTCTAATTGGGAACTATTATCCCAACATAGAAACAGACACCATAGAACACAAGAAACCCCTACACCAAAGCAAAACTAAACCCTCCAGCCTGTGCACTCAGGCCTGGGCGTTACACACACCTTATCCATCTAGTGTGTAAGTAAATGGTGAAATAAAACATAACTATTGACATTGCTAATCCTTTTGCAATGTATTTAGAAAATAAGGTGAACAGTCTCAGGCGGAATATGTGTAATCCTGTCAATTTAAAGAGGCATTGTTTATTCTATTGACCAAATCATGACATCAAAAGCCTGCAGTTTCACATTGCCACAGGTATTAATTGATGAAGTGCTCAAATCATTAATGTCCTTACGTGAGGACAAGTCACCTGGGCTCAATTATAATTGAAAACAAACTACTTCGACTAGCAGTACCCAATTGAAGCGTTCAAAATTGTGCCCAATTCCCAAAATACATAAATAACCTTAAGGTATCAAACATTAGACCAATTAGCCTACTGTCATCATTTAGTAAGATTTTGGATGCAATTGTCAATAACTATATATAGAACAAAATAAATGTACCACAGCTTACCCGCATGCATACCATAAGGATCACTCGACTGCAATAGCTCTGGTTGATTTAACAGATTGATGGCTCAGGTCACTTGACCAAGCTAAACTTGTGGGTGTGCTGCTTCTTGATTTTATTGCTGCTTTTGACATTGTCCATCATGATATACTGTTGATGAAATTGTGTCACTATGGATTTGATAAAACCTCATTAATAAGATGGTTACAGTTCTATCTTGTCAACAGATAGCAGTTTACATTCATAAATGGTGCCTATTCTGAACCTTATTCTGTTTATTGTGGTGTCCCACAAAGCAGCTACAGTTGAATTCTGAAGTTTACATACACCTTAGCCAAATACATTTAACTCAGGCTTTCACAATTCCTGACATTTAATCTGAATACAAACTCCCTTTCTTAGGTTAGTTAGGATAACCACTTTATTTTAAGAATGTGAAATGTCAGAATAATAGTAGAGAGAATGATTTTATTTCCTTCATCACATTCCCAGTGGGTCAGAAGTTTACATACATTCAATTAGTATTTGGTAGCATTGCCTTTAAATTTAAATTTAAACTCCAGTCAAACGTTTCGGGTAGCCTTCCAGAAGCTTCCCACAATAAGTTGGGTGAATTTTGGCCCATTCCTCCTGACAGAGCTGGTGTAACTGAGGTTTGTAGGCCTCCTTGCTCGCACACGCCTTTTCAGTTCTGCCCAAAAAAATTCTATAAGATTGAGGTCAGGGCTTTGTGATGGCCACTCCAATACCTTGCCTTTGTTGTCTTTAAGCCTTTTTGCCACAACTTTGGAAGTATGCTTGGGGTCATTGTCCATTTGGAAGACCCATTTGCAACCAAGCTTTAACTTCCTGACTGATGTCTTGAGATGCTGCTTCAATACATACACATAATAGTCCTGCCTCATGATACCATATTTTTTGTGAAGTGCACCAGTTCCTCCTGCAGCAAAGCACCCCCACAACATGATGCTGCCACCCCCGTGCTTAACGGTTGGGATGGTGTTCTTTAGCTTGCAAGCCTCCCCCTTTTTCCTCCAAACATAACGATGGTCATTATGGCCAAAAAGTTATATTTTTGTTTCATCGAACCAGAGGACATTTCTTCTAAGAGTACGATATTTGTCCCCATGTGCAGTTGCAAACCGTAGTCTGGCTTTTTTATGGCGGTTTTGGAGTAGTGGCTTCTTCCTTGATGAGCGGCCTTTCAGGTTATGTCGAAATAGGACTCGTTTTACTGTGGATATAGATACTTTTGTACCCGTTTTCTTCAGTATCTTCACAAGGTCCTTTGCTGTTGTTCTGGGATTGATTTGCACTTTTCGCTCCAAAGTACGTTCATCTCTAGGAGACAGAACGCGTCTTCTTCCTGAGCGGTATGATGGCTGCGTGGTCCCATGGTGTTTATACTTGCGTACTATTGTTTGAACAGATGAATGTGGTACCTTCAGGCGTTTGGAAATTGCTCCCAAGGATGAACCAGACTTGTGTAGGTCTACCATTTTTTTCCTGAGGTCTTGGCTGATTTCTTTTGATTTTCCCATGATGTCAAGCAACGAGGCACTGGGTTTGAAGGTAGGCCTTGAAATACATCCACAGGTGCACCTCCAATTGACTCAAACA
Organism: Hucho hucho; assembly: GCA_003317085.1. NCBI lineage: Eukaryota > Metazoa > Chordata > Actinopteri > Salmoniformes > Salmonidae > Hucho > Hucho hucho. The sequence continues at coordinate 394,362 of QNTS01000168.1, read as the reverse complement.
ATGTCAAATAGCCTATCAGAAGCTTCTAAAGCGATGACATCATTTTCTGGAATTTTCCAAGCTGTTTAAAGACACAGTCGACTTAGTGTATGTAAACTGCTGACCCATTGGAATTGTGATACAGTGAATTATAAGTGAAATAATCTGTCTGTAAACAATTGTTGGAAAAATGACTTGTGTCATGCACAAAGTAGATGTCCTAACCAACTTGCCAAAACTATAGTTTGTTAACAGGAAATTTGTGGAGTGGTTGAAAAACGAGTTTTAATGACTCCAACCTAAGAGTATGTAAACTTCTGACTTCAACTGTAAATAATGAATAATAAATAATAACATTATGTAGGTTAAGTTACAATGTGTTAAATCGAATGATGTATTCAACATTACATCATTCAGTGTGCTGACCAGCCACTAGTGTCAACCATGACCATCCACGATTCACTTGGCTTTCACAAAAGGTTTAAAAGTTCAAATTCTCATCTTTGAGACATCCAACCAGTGTGTTTCCAATTTTCAAATTGCCAGGCTCGCATGACTCTTTAAATAATAATAATAATGAAGTCTGTATGCAGTCACATCGATAGTTGTGCCATGGAAACAACAGATAAGAGATGGAGGAGTGTGCGAGATGATCTGTTTCGTCCCACTTAAATTTCCTTGATGCATCTTCCATGAATAGAAGCCAATGGTGTTCGGCCTTGCATGTGTGTGAGGCTCAGTTCTGGAATATGATGTTATCTGCTTGTTTCCTCCTCAAACGTGCTGCATCACCCAAATAGATCTTCCTCTTCCACCCTGATCTGTTTCGCCAATCTTTCCTATGGAACCTTATTTATCTTTTCCATCTCGCACACTCCTCCATCTCTTATCTGTTGTTTCCATGGCACAACTATCGATGTGACTGCATACAGACTTCATTATTATTATTATTTAAAGAGTCATGCGAGCCTGGCAATTTGAAAATTGGAAACACACTGGTTGGATGCTGTTAAGGTGCTACTCACACCTAGCCAGATGGTTCTCATTCCTTCTGTAATTCAGCGATCACTGAGTGCCTGTAAACCAGTTGGAGTTGAAGTGAGGTCTATATTGTCTGATGTAAGGGTTCTACTGAGAGTAGGGACGGATCATACCAAAAGCCAAACGTTGAAAAATGTTACGTGTGCTGATGTGCAAATGCATCAATGCAAATCAAAGGGTTGGCCACCTCATTTGATCCAGCCTTCACTAGATAGAAGCAGGTTTGTTAAAGCGGGGATGGACCAAAAGCCTCCACACCCAGTAGCTCTCGAGGGGAGAGTTGGCCAACCCTGTTCTAAGGGTTAGACTATATGGTAAAATTATGATATTTATCTTATACTTGTTATCAAGTTAAACAGAAGAGGTGTAGCTCTGTAGCTGGTGTTGGAGAAGAGCCAGTGGGATGGAGGCTGTCTTCCAAGTGATCTTAGAGAGCAGGCGCTGCGGGACCTTATTACGTTAATGACAAAGTGAGGTGAACACTCAAACAGAGGGCCTGCAAAACAAGCCTCATGGACACAATTAGGATTAGCGTAATCCCACTGTTGCAGATAAGGCTGCCTTCCTGTTCTCTCCTCGGCCTGGATGGATCCAAGATGGCTCCAACTTCGCACTCTTTAGGATGATGGCTGAGTGACATGTTCTATTGAAAACAATCAAATTGCTGATTTTGGGAACTGTGACTGCTACATTCCCTACAGGACAAGAGAGAGGAAATGATGAAACATTTTAATCAACCCCTTGGTTAGACTTGCAGCTGCCAGTCTAGCCCTTTCCAAAGCTTTAGAAGTCTGTCATTAAACTAGGAATTATTTTCCATATACAGCTAACTGCCAAAATAAAGGAAACACGAACATAAAGTGTCTTAAAGAGATTCTCCAGTACTTTTTGTATACTTTTTAGCCAGTAGTTCAGAAAGTAGCACTCACGAGCCCGAATTGCGTACTATGTCACATATGTCATTGCTCTCTCTATCAGACACTGTTGTGTCCACTGAGCCGTTGGGCACACCCTGCAACCTCATTGGATAATGCTGGGCAGGCCTCTTTCTAGCTGTCACTCAAATGCAAAGAGCTGAAGCTCATTGGCTAGAACTTAAATTGCTAGGGGGCTGGCCCACATGGGGGGGACATGTAGGAAAAATTGTCTGGTACAGCGTCATGAAAACAGTCGCTTTCAAACTAGGGATTCTGTGGCTAACTGAGGTAAAACAGTAATTTTGCTCATAGATAATGCATGTATGAACTACACATCAAGCCCAAAGCGGGAGGTCACCAAAGTACCTCAGCATGTCTTTAATAGGGCGTTGGGCCACCACCCAGAGCCACGTTGTGCCAGAGCCACCAGAACAGCTTCAAAGTGCCTTGGCATAGATTCTATGGAACTCTATTGGAACTCTCCAGAAATTCCCATAAGTGATCAATTGGGTTGAGATCTGGTGACACACACACACACAAATGTGATCATATTACTCCACTGGCTTCCTGTTAAGGCTAGGACTGATTTCAAGGTTTTACTGCTAACCTACAAAGCATTACATAGACTTGCTCCTACCTATCTCTCCAATTTGGTCCTGCCGTACATACCTACACATATGCTATGGTCACAAGACGCAGGCCTCCTTATTGTCCATAGAATTTCCAAGCAAACAGCTGTTTGCAGGGCTTGTTCCTATAGAGCTCAGTTTTTATGGAATGGTCTGCCTATCCATGTGAGACGCAGACTCGGTCTCGACCTTTAAGTCTTTAAGACAAATTTCTTCAGTAGGTCCGATGATTGAGTGTAGTCTGGCCCAGGGGTGCGAAGGTGAACAGCAAAGCACTGTGATGAACCGCCCTTGCTCAGGGATGCAAACAGGTGAGGGAAAAAAAGGTGACACTTTTTTTTCTCTGAAACATGCAAAAAAAAATCACTGCTGGGGGAAATGCAGGTTTTAACTAATTTAACAACGAAGAGTATGATCTACATGATCAGTCTCTGTGTGTAAAATAAAGAGTGGTTATTAATGTGAACCTAACTCACAGCTAAAAAATGTAAAGAAAGCAATCCAATGTTATTTGTTGCCGAGACTTTACTGCAAAGGACACTCAAGTCTTGAGAAAAAACAATATAGTAATATTGCAGCCATGACAGCCTTTACAATAGAATGCTTGTGACCACACACATCTAAATATTGCACTTGGGAAAAAAACAGCTTCAAGTAGAAATAGAATGAAACAAATAGGCATTCTATTTTTGCTCTGTGCACAAGGCTACATGTGTGCAAAAATAACGTTCACCGAGTAATACATTTAAAGACCCCACCTCACTCACACACGTGTTACTGTCAAGTTCAACACAACAAAAGCAATATCTTTGGGCTACACTGCACATTATTACATTGTTCACTTTCTGCCTGTGGACATCTGTTCTACAATGTGCCAGGAGAGCATGACACCCTTTATTGGCATAATTTATCTCTTTCAGGCAGAGAGTACATCTGGCATACCACTTTTTATCCACTGTATTGAAAAAGTGAGAAAGAGGGAAAGTGTGTGGTGTTCCTTTCACCTCTATAGTGCATCCAGCTTAAACCAGTCTCAGCTCCAGCTACACTTGATCTCTGAATCCACTTTTTTAACAAGCAATGTCTCATTTTCACCTAATTCTCTCATTCTGAAAATTAACCACATACTGTAGAGGGAAAACATTATTTCATAGATAGTAGTTAGTTCGTTAACTAGTTAACTAGCTAACGAACTAACTACTAACATTTCACACAGATTGCCAGGGTCCAGTAAGCAACTAATATGTTATAACTTGAGGAACGGCAAGGAGTCATATACCAGTTAATACCATAGCGAATTGGTTCAGTTACTAACGTTAGCTCATCTGATGTTGTAACGTTAGCTAGTTAACGTTAGCTGTCTGCCTTTATTTGCCAGCTAATTTTCACACCGCGAACTCAAATATTTGATCGGTTCAGTTGGCTAATGTTGCTCAACATTGCTCTTGCTAGCAACGGATCATTCGATCCAACTGGAGAAGCGTCCATATAGGTAAGATATTCTAGCTAGCTACATTTTCAGATATTACCCATTTCTAATTTTGTCAGAAAGTCATTTTCATTTCAAGTTAAAGTATACTGTTAGCTAGCTAGCTAACGTTAGCTGGGTGGCTCGCTAGCTAACGTTACGTTTATGATATGTGTAGTAATATTATTTGTATCTCAGAGCCATTTGCATTGCTAGTTATAGTCTAATATTAGCTAGCTAACATTGAACCAGTTTGGTTAGCTACCTGCAGATTCATGCAGGGTAGTAACGTTAGGAGCTGGGATTATGGTGAATTGTTTAGCTAGCTAGCTACATGTTTAAACAAAAGACTCCACTATGCAAGTAACCATTCAATAGAATGTCCTAATTTCACTACAACTGTCGATAAATAAATTCGCTCTGGCTATCTACCTGTTGAATATGGCCGGTGTCAGTAACCGTTGGCAAAAAAAAGTTATTAAATCGTTGCCAGCAGCACATAAAAACAGCCTAATCAGCTCTGCTAGGGCGAGTAATTTGGTCAGAGTGAGTTGTTCTCTCATTTGTGTCTGAAGTAGCTAGCAAGGTAGCCAATGTTAGCCAGTTGGCTTGGGTGCTTGACTGCTGTTGTTTGGTCAGAACGCTCTAATCAACCCTACTCCTCGCCCAAAGTGTCCAGTGTGCGCTCTGAACGCTCCGAGGGCGAAATTCTCTGAATTTACGAACAGACAATCTGACAACACCCAAAGCGCACTCTGAGCACACTCTGGCACTCCAGGTTAAATTTACAAACAGACCCATGGTATAAACCAGCCTTTAGTCTTGAAATCGTTGGTTGTTTAGTACATGGCTTCACATGTGAATCGTTAAAGAAATGGCTGGAGCTAAGGGTTTAAGAGGGTGTGAACAATGCTGAATGGGTGTAGAAAAAGAAGAGCTCTCCAGTAGGTGTATAAAAATTCAAGGTCCATTTTCTCAAAAGTGGTTACAAGTTCATCAAATTTCAAAGCAGAATTAGTTTCTTATTATTCCTCAACTGTAATGTATGATATATCAGCTCTGTGTCTCTACTTTTATCCAATGTAAAAAACATTATTTCAAATTCTGCTACATAAGACCAAATCGAGCCGGTCGGTCACATTTGAATACAGCAAGTACATCAGAGGTCCTAGCTACAATTGAAGTCAGAAGTTTACATACACTTAGGTTGGAGTCATTAAAACTTGTTTTTCAACCACTCCATAAATTTCTTGTTAACTACTTACGGAGTGGTGGGGCGCTAGCCCACTCCCGACACTACCCGGTGAAATGTGAGGCACCAAATTCAAAATCAAAAGGTTTAATTATTAAACATTCATCAATATACAAGTGTTGCATAGTCATCAAAAGATCTGATTCTTGGCAATATCACAGCGTTGTCAGATTTCAAAAAGGCTTTACGGTGAAAGCACAACATTTGATTGTTTGAGGGTAGCACCTCTAATATTTATGCATTAGCATAAATCCATAACCCAACACGGGTCTCACAAAACGCATAAAATCGCTAATATAAAATCGCTTACTTTTGATGAACTTCTGCTGAGGGCTTCCCAAGTGTCCAACGAAGACAATCCATGCTTTTTGGTTAGAAAAAGTCATTTATTATATCCATAAATCTCTGTTTGGTTGGCGCGTTATGATCATAAAATCCACCGTTGAGTCACCCATTGAACCGTGAAGAGAACACGTTCAAATTATACCTGTACACTTTCTACAAACAAATCAAACATAATTTTTTATGTATCTTTAGGTATCCTTTTGGGTATATTTGCTGTAATATTTCAACCGGACGATAACGTGAATGATAGGAAAGAAAATTAAAGTGGTGCGCGTTTCCCCAACTCGCGCGTGTCAAACCTTGTTTACAAAAGTGGTCGCCTGACAATTTCCTGTCCCTATCCGTTCTGGTCACTCCTAGAATTCCCAGTCTTCGACTGTTGACTGTTGACATCTAGTGGAAGCCATAGGTACTGCAGTCTCAGTCCTACATAAAGTTGTATGCAATAGGCACAATGAAGAAGATGTAAATTTACCAAAAGAACTGCAAATCCGGATGGATTTTCCTTGGGTTTTCGCCTGCTATATCAATTCTGTTATACTCACATACATTATTTTAACACTCTTAGAAACTTCAGAGTGTTTCCTATCCAATAGTACTAATTATGTGCATATCCTATTTTCTGGGCCTGAGTGGCATGCATTTTACTTTGGGCATGCCAGACTCTCCAAAACCGTCACCTATGCAGCCGCTCCCTAAGAAGTTAACAAACTATAGTTTTGGCAAGTCAGTTAGGACATCTACTTTGTGCATGACACAAGTCATTTTTCCAACAATTGTTTACAGACAGATTGTTTATGTCACGATCTTCTGAAGGGACGGACCAAGGCGCAGTGAGGTATCCAGTATACATACTTTATTTATACGAAACTGGCAAAAAAACAATAAATGAACGAAGATCGTAAACAGACATAGACTAAACACTTACGCTATGTATAAAACAATAACCCACAAAACCCTAGTGCAAAACCACAAACATATATATGGTTCCCAATTAGAGGTAACGACACTCAGCTGCCTCTAATTGGGAACCATTAACCCAACATAGAAAAAACCCTACACCAAAACCGAAACTAAACACGCCAGCCTGTCAAACTCAGGCCTGGACGTGACAGTACCCCCCCCCCCCCAAAGGCGCGGACTCCGACCGTGCCAAAAGTCCATGGGGGGGTCTCGGTGGGTCTTTCTTGTCCAAGGTGGCGGCTCCGGTGCCGGCCGTGCTGGGCCGAGGTCACACACCGGAGGCCCTGGGCTAGAAGCCTTAACCGTTCGTGCTGGACTCACGAAGCGCACAGGGGACCTGGTGCAGGAAGCAGGAGCAGTCTGTGCTGGACACACGATGCGCACAGGGAACCTGGTGCGGGGAGTAGGAGCAGGCTGTGCTGGACTCGCGATGCGCACAGGGGACCTGGTGCGGGGAGNCAGAGCCGGCACCACTCTTCCAGGCAGCACACTCACCCTAGCCTGACAGATGAGTGGAGCTGGAATGTCGCGTACCGGGCTGTGGATACGCACCGGAGACACTGCACGCAGAAACGGTGCAGGATATCCTGGTCCAAGAAGGTGCACGGGAGACTTAGCGCGCAGAGCCGGCACCACTCTTCTAGGCTGCACACTCACCCTAGCCTGACAGATGAGTGGAGCTGGAATGTCGCGCACCGGCCTATGAATGCGCACTGGAGACACCGTGCGCAATACTGCATAGCACGGCGTCTTACCAGTGCGACGCTCCCTCCAACGCTCCCTCCAAAGTGCATGAGGAGTTGGCTCAGGAGTCCACCCTGAACCGGCCAAACTCCCCGTGTGCCCCCAAAAAATTTTTTGGGGGGGCTGCCTCTCGGGCTTTCTAGCCAGGCGTGTTCCAGCATATCTCTCCTTATTAACGCTCCGCTCTGCTCTCACTGCTTCCATCTCCTCCTTGGGGCGACGATGCTCCGCAGTCCTCTTCCAGGGTCCCTTTCCAGCCAGGATTTCCTCCCACGTCCAGAAATCCTGTCTCTCTCGCTGCTTGGTCCTTTGTTGGTGGGTTATTCTGTCACAATCTTCTTTATTAGCGGACCAAGACGCAGCGATGCTTCCAGTATACATATTTATTCAATGACGCAACTGGGAAAAATAATAAACAAGCGAACAAAACGAAGATCGTGACATAGACTAAACACTTTTGTTATGTAACAAACAACAATAACCCACAAAACCCTAGTGCAAAACCACAAACATATGTATGGTTCCCAATTAGAGGTAACAATACTCAGCTGCCTCTAATTGGGAACCATTTACCAAACATAGAAATAGAACACCTAGAACAGAAAACCCCTACACCAAAAACGAAACTAAACACGCCAACCTGTAAAACTCAGGCCTGGACGTGACAGTTTAACTTATAATTCACTGTATCACAATTCCAATGGGTCAGCAGTTTACATAAACTAAGATGGCTGTGCCTTTAAACAGCTTGGAAAATTCCAGAAAATTATGTAATGGCTTTAGAAGCTTCTGATAGGCTAATTGACATTGTTTGAGTCAATTGGAGGTATTTGTATTTTGGAGGTATGTATTTCAAGGCCTACCTTCAAACTCAGTGCCTTTTTGCTTGACATCATGGGAAAATTTCTACATAACCTCAAAGGCCGCTCAGCAAGGAAGAAGCCACTGCTCCAAAACCGCCAAAACCGACTACGGTTTGCAACTGCACATGGGGACAAATATCGTACTTTTTGGAGAAATGTCCTCTAGTTTAATGAAACAAAAATAGAACTGTTTGGCCATATTGACCATCGTTATGTTTGGAGGAAAAAGGGTGAGGCTTGCAAGCCAAAGAACACCATTGATTTCTGGGATTGATTTGCACTTTTCGCCAACGTAAACCTTTGTCCACGTTCATCTCTAGGAGATAGAACGTGTCTCCTTCCTGAGCAGTATGACGGCTGCGTGGTACCATGGTGTTTATACTTGCGTACTATTGTTTGTACAGATGAACGTGGTACCTTCAGGCGTTTGGAAATTGCTCCCAAGGGTGAACCAGACTTGGCTGATTTCTTTTGATTTTCCCATGATGTCAAGCAAAGAGGCACTGAGTTGAAGGTAGGCCTTGGAATACATCCACAGATACACCTCCAATTGACTCAAATTATGTCAATGAGTCTATCAGAAGCTTCTAAAGCCATTACATAATTTTCTGGAATTTTCCAAGCTGTTTAAAGGCACAGTGGACTTAATGTATGTAAACTGCTGACCCATTGGAATTGTGATACTGTGAATTATAAGTGAAATAATCCTAACCGACTTGCCAAAACTATAGTTTGTTAACAAGAAATGTCCTTCCAGTTCTCTGCTGCCAATGACTGGAACAAACTACAAAAATCGTTGAAACTGGAGACCCTTATCTCCCTCACTAGTTTTAAGCACCAGCTGTCAGAGAAGATCACTGCACCTGTACATAGCCAACCAACTACCTCATCCCCTACCGTAGTCATTTATTTATCTTGCTCCTTTGCACCCCAGTATTTTTACTTTGCACATTCATCTACTGCACATTTACCATTCCAGTGTTAAATTGCTATACTGTAGTTACTTTGCCACCATGGCCTATTTATTGCCTTATGTTCCTTATCCTACCTCATTTGCACACATTGTATATAGATTCGTTTTTTTCCCTACTGTATTATTGAGTGTTTGTTTACTCCAATGTGTAACTATGTGTTGTTGTATGTGTTGAACTGCTTTGCTTTATCTTGGCCAGGTCGCAGTTGTAAATGAGAACTTGTTCTCAACTTGCCTACCTGGTTAAATAAAGGTGAAATAAAAAATAAAAAATTTGTGGAGTGGTTGAAAAACAAGTTTTAATGACTCCAACCTAAGTGTATGTAAACTTCAACTGTATCATCTATCCAGGGGGCTCTAACAGTTGTCACAGCTAGTTTCGTAACAGGCGTATACTTGTTATAATTTGGCATGAATCATTTTACAAATGTACTACCAGTGCTGCATCTGGATTCACTTCCTCATACACATCAGTGTGTGTGTGTGTTTTGGGCTAAGCAGGGTGTTTGTTATTGTTCACAATCTTCTTGTCTCACCTCACTCTCCACTTATTTCTCCTCAATTTCGTCCTACATAAATGGCACAGGTTTACGTTGCCACAATGGAAATGTAATAAAACAAAGACAAGTTAATTGGTACAATCTCTGTCTGTGTCCTTCTGTCATTCATTCTGTCTGTCTGTCCTCACTCCATTCTCACAATCTCCAGAAAGGGGCTTGGAAAAGACGGCGCCACAGAAGGGTCATCGTGAAGATGATGCAATCAGTCTGATGGACAAAGGTTTATTTTGTTGTTATTCTAAATCCACTTCACCATTACCATTTGGATTAATGTTGCGGTTCGGCTCAATGATTTTTTAGTTGAGGCATACACATTAACCAACATTTCTGTGAACTCGTTGACTCCAACTCTCAAGGGCCAATTGTTGTGTCTAACAATTATTTATTTTTTCTTTTCAGGTCAGTACAATAAGTATCTCAAAAATATAATACAAATATAAAGTAAATAACTCAGTTGAAAATAATAAACATTTTAGCAGAAGTATTATACAGGCACAATTTATAGTGTCTATTTTTCTGTCTGTGTGGTTGTCTGTTTGTGTGAGTGCATGAGTCAGTGAGTGCATGTGTGCTAAGGTGCAGAGAATCAGAACAGGTGGTCAGTCCAGTTCAAGTGTTCAGCAGTCTGATGTCTTGTAGATAGAAACTGTCTCTGAGCCTGTTGGTATCAGACTCCAATAAGGGAGTGAACAGCTCGTGGCTGGGGTGTGTGAGACTCTCACGAACACAATGGAGTTCTCCGGGCCTCGTCTGAACGTAACGTGATACCCCCATGTGTGTTTTTTTTATAATATCGTCTTTGTGTCTCAAAATCATTGTGATGTGGTTAACCCTAAATACTATCTAGACAAAAATTATTAAAATCTGAAAGATAAAATTAAACCAAAGAGCACCCTTAGATCATGGGAAAAGGACACACTTGACAGTTGCACATGAATCATTACCACTGAGACTGGCTATGCCATCTACACTATGAAACCACAGACTATTCCAGAGACTTTGATATTACAAGCCTCAGTTGATATGGTGAAAAAAATGTGCTGGGAGGCAGAGGTACAGAAACTCACATCAGTACCTTTGTCAGATAACACTGTTAAACAAATAATTTCTGCTATTGCTAGCAATCAAGAGGAAACTCTGAATGACTCAAAAACATAAAAGTATACCAGTGGAAGTGAGGAAAGTAGCAGGTGACCGAACGTGATGTGACTAAAATGAATTCCCATTGTAGCCAATTCAGTTGCAGTCATTGTTTCAGATTTTTTTGTCATTCTGTAAACGATTTGGTAACAGAATGATGAGTTTTGATCACAAAGTAAATCCTAAACCAAATTGTATCTTTACTTGTTACTTCTGTGAACTTTCATCGTCCTCCCTCCTTATGAGGGAGAGAAATTAAAACATTTTAAAGATACTTTGTTGGTTTTTGGTTACAGAATGACAAGACACTAAGCAATATTTATTAAACTTGCAGAAGGCAAATCATTTCTGTAAAACAAAATATAAATGTTAATATCAGTTGGTTTCAACAATAGTGTTTTGATGTATTTCTAATACTTTAATTTAAGACTTTTTCTGCAGTTTGGCCAGAATTGAAAGCCATTGCTTATTCCAAATTTTTAGGATGGAAAATAGTTGAAAATGTTTTATATGCCTTAATTTCTCAAAATATAGACTCTTAGCTTTCATTGACATGCCATGTACCGGCTCGTAGCCCGTAACAAAGAGGGAGACAACGTGGAGATAAGGAATAGCACAAATATATTTATTAAACAAAGTAAACTATATACAATTAACAATGGTGTGTGTAGTCAGTCATCTGTAGTGTAAGTGAGTGGATGCGTGCATAGATGGGGATATTTAGGGGTGTTGAGAGGTGCCAAAAACAAACAAACCACAAAATGCCACAACACAAAAATACAGTGTCTGCGTGGAGAGTCTCCTCGATAATTGGGGGAAAGGTGTATCTATCCCCAGGACAGACCCAAGCCCAGGTGTGTCCCATTTCGCTGATGACCCTCCCGGCTCCGCCCATCAACAAGAGCAAAAAGAGAGAATTTGGTTGACAGAGTGGGAGGGTCGTCACAGAAAACAAATGTTATGTGCTCCTTTGAACTTCCCGTTAATGCTTATCAGGCTTTTTACATGGAAAAAGGGGTGTGATCTTGAGGTGATGAAACTTAGGTAGGTTGAAAATTTAGTCATTTGGTCACTGTTGAAGGGAGGGCCATTGTCTGTTTTAACTACTTAGGGAGTAGCGCTCCTGACACTACCCGGTGAAATGTAAGGCACCAAATTCAAAAGTTGAATTATTAAACATTCAATATACAAGTGTTGCATAGTCATCAAAAGCTCTGCGTCTTGGCAATATCACAGCGTTGTCAGATTTCAAAAAGGCTTTACGGCGAAAGCACAACATTTGATTCAAACTCCTATCGTGGAGTATATAAAAGGTGTAATCGTATTTAAGTATAGGTCGCACCCAGTGTGTTTTGGGTATATTCTCGATTTTTTATAGTGAATGGAAAGCTTCTTGAAGACGACTCCCGAAGGGTTCACAGGTTGCTTCTGTAGGTTACCAAGAAAACAATCTTTTTCATTAAATAAATATCCATAAATCTCCGTTTGGTTGGCGCATTACGATCAGAAAATCCACCGTTGAGTCGCCCATTGAACCGTGAAGAGAACACGTTCAAATTATACCTATAAACTTTCTACAAACAAATCAAACATCATTTTTAATGTATCCTTAGGTATCCTTTAATGTATATTTACTGTAATATTTCAACCGGACGATAACGTGAACAATAGGAAAGGAAAATAAATTGGGGCGCGCTCACAAACGTTGTTAACAAAAGTGGTCGCTTCACTACTTCCTCTTCCTATCCGTTTTGCTTAGTGCTACAGCTTCCAGACTCTGTGTAAAGACTGCTGACATCTTGTGGAAGCCATAGGTACTGCAGTCTCAGTCCTAGTTAAAATACAAATGAATAGGCAGCCTGGAGAAGGTAATTTACAAAAAAAACTGCAAATCCGCATGGATTTTCCTCAGGTTTTCGCCTGCTATATCAATTCTGTTATACTCACATACATTATTTTAACACTTTTAGAAACTTCAGAGTGCTTCCTATCCAATAGTACTAATTATGTGCATATCCTATTTTAACTTTGGGCACACCAGACTCTCCAAAACCGTCACCTCTGCTGCCGCTCCCTAAGAAGTTAATAACAGAGAACACCTTGTCCATGACTGGGATGACAGCATTGGCTGATTTAGAGTTAACAACCTCCGCAACTAGTTAGCGAGAATACTAATCTACAATGATTAGTCGATACTCCTGTGGGGAGAGAACCATAGAAATCTGCACTAATCATTTGTGATTGTGTGCTATGTATGGTCTCTGATATGGGCACTGACCGTTTGTAGGTTAGGGTCTTTCTTAGTTTATGCTTTGATTTCCTCCAGTGTCATTGCTTTTGGTGTGGTGTGCTGTGCCACGAAGTTGACATATTCTTCTGCCACTTTTGCTTCTCGTGTGTTGTCAGCTGTCTTTGCTAGGAGTGGGTGATGGGACATGTAGTTTGCTGGGTTGTCGGCTCCTTTTCTGTACCTAACTCTGTAGTTGTATGGCTGAAGCCGGATTCCCCACCTTTCGATCTGAGCAGGTGGCTTTGACCTTGGGTTGTTCCAGATCATCTCCAGTGGTTTGTGATCTGTAACCAGATTGAATGGGTTGACATGTATGTACAGATTGAAGTGTTCACAACTCCATAAGATGGCTGATGTTTCGCATTCTGTTTGCGAGTAGCATCACTCAACGTCACTGAGCATGTGGCTGGTGTATGGTATGGTGCATCTCTCAGAACACCACTGCAGCTGAAGAGATACCAAAGTTCAAACATTAATACCTACTTTCAGGGTGTAGTTCAAGTTGGTGATATCCAGCTTTTAGATCCAGTTTGGAAAACACTGTGACTCAGTTGGATGATGTTGTCTAACCAGACTCTGACCTTGTCTGGGTCCTTGGGCTTTGGGGGCGTCACAATGGGGAGACCCAGGGTGTCTGTCACCATCTCGACGGTGTCATCAGTCTCCAGCAACTGTAGCTCCTCTTCAACTTTCTTTCTGATGTGAAAGGGTACATGCCTGTGTGGTTGGCATGTGGGCTGGACTTTGGTGTCTATGTGAAGTTTTACCTGGAAATCTTTCAGATGGATGGATGTGAACAAGTTGGTCTGCCACTGTGCGCGGGAAACAGAGTTGTGGGAAACAGAGTTGGTGTGGGAAACAGAGTTGATTATCTTGATCAAGCCTAGCTTCTCAGCTGTTTGGTAACTTAGCATGGAGTAGCCGTTACCTTGAATGACACAGAATGTGCTCAGTGTCTTTTGCCTCTACATTATTTGTGAATGCACCATTGATGGGCAGTGGGTTTGTGGAACTATATGAGAAGATTTATATTTTGGCTGGACTGAGCTGTGGCTGTGTCATCAGTGTATTGAAAACCACTTCACTAATAATGTTCACTTCATAACTGCTACTCTGACACCATTTAGCTGAATGTGCGTCTGTGGCTGTTAAACACTCGTCACTGTTAACAACAAACACCTAGGCATCATCACTGCTTGATGAATTTTGCCTTGCACCTTCACTATGTGTTGCGCCTACTTGGTGAACTTTCTGGTGTGATCTGTGTTGTTTAACATTGCCTCTGGTATCTGTGTGCTGCTCCTGCTTTGGTTTTGAGCAGCACTGCTTTGTTTCCCACAAGCTTTGACTCTTCTCCTCTTGCCGGACAGTCTCCATTATGTGGGTATTTGCCTCCACAATTCCTGCATTGGTTGTTTGATTTAGCCATTTCTGTGCGCTTGTTGGCAGCTGTCTGCTTGTTGTATTGCTATCGATGCACTGCATTGACTAGAGCAGCTGAGTCCTGTTCTATGCTGTTGCCCGGATTTCTGATCCAGTGATCTCTCGTGATCAAGACGGGCGGTTAAATTCATGTCAGGCTCTCTCAGCAATCTAGTGTGCAGTCTGGATGAGATACAGCTCTGTATCAATTGTACTTTGATCTCCATGTCAACATCTGCAAACTCAGTTCTTTGCTAACGTGCAAAGTTTGGTGTGGCAAGTATCTAGGTTCTCGCCATGCTGCTGAGTGACTTTCCTAAATATATACACTTAGTACTGAACGTTATTTTTCAGTGAAAAATAACAAGCACGCTTCCGTTTCGTGTCTGCATATTTGTCTGCCTCTACCGCGAGCGTGTCAGAAATGTCATGCACTCATTCTCCTGCTAAGTGCAACAACTGTGCTTTCACCCTAGCATCTCCGGTAATGTTTATGGAAGTCTGAACTAGGGTCACACTCCGTATCAAATGTTGTGATTGCTACGTTGCCAGCTAGCACCATTTTGATGCCCTTTTAGCTAGCTAGCAGCTTGTTAGCTTGCTAGCCTAGCTTGCTACTCACGAGTGAAAATCCTTTCCTTGCCTCTAAGAATATGTCTGTCAAACGCTAATAATAATAATAAAGTAATGTCCAGAAACAGATCAAGTTTATGGTTGTTTATCTACAAGTGTTGGCATGGCTCACACACACACGTTCAGTGGTTGACTGACTAACATAAATTGTAGTACCATGGATCCACCATGTGTTGTCATATTAGGTTAATGTTGTCGTAAACAATTATCAATGTTACTGCACTGTCATGCCTAAACATGACAAAGACCTTGCCTTCCAAAGAAATCAACAGGGAACCCCCATGACATTCTTTGATAAAGTAGTCTCCACAGTCCACAACTGCAGGGCTCTCCAGAGGGTGGTGCGGTCTTCCCAACGCATCGCCGGTGGCACACTGTCTGCCCTCCAGGACATCTAATGCAGCAGGTGTCACATGAAGGCCAAAGAGATCAACAAGAACCTCAGCCACCCGAGCCACGGCCTGTTCACCCCGCTATCATCCAGAAGGCGATGTCAGTACAGGTGGATCAAAGCTGGAACCAAGATACTGAAAAAGACCATTAGACTGTTAAATAGCCATCACTAGCCGGCCTCCACCCAGTACCCTGCCCTGAACTTAGTCACTGTCTCTAGCCGGCTACCCCCCGGTTACTCAACCCTGCACCTTAGAGGCTGCTGCCCTATGTACAGTACATAGGCATGGAACACTGGTCACTTGACTAATGGAACACTGGTCACTTTAATAATGTTTACATACTGTTTTACCCATTTCATTTGTATATACTGTATTATAGTCAAGGTCATCCTATTGCTTTGCATATACTATTGTATCCAACGTATTATTCAGATATACTACATATTCTATCCACATACTGTCCATAATATCTAAACAGTCATGGCCAAAAGTTTTGAGAATTACATAAATATACATTTTCACAAAGTCTGCTGCCTCAGTTTGTATGATGGCAATTTGCATATACTCAAGAATGTCATGAAGAGTGATCAGATGAATTGCAATTAATTGTAAAGTCCCTCTTTGCCATGCAAATGAACTGAATCCCCCCCACATTTCAGCCCTGCCACAAAAGGACCAGATGACATCATGTCAGTGATTCTCTCATTAACACAGGTGTGTGTGTTGATGAGGACAAGGCTGGAGATCACTCTGTCATGCTGATTGAGTTCGAAAACAGACTGGAAGCTTCAAAAGGAGGGTGGTGCTTGGAATCATTGTTCTTCCTCTGTCAACCATGGTTTCCTGCAAGGAAACACGTGCCGTCATCATTGCACAAAAAGGGCTTCACAGGCAAGGATATTGCGGCCAGTAAGATTGCACCTAAATAAACCATTTCATCATGAACTTCAAGGAAAGCGGTTCAATTGTTGTGAAGAAGGCTTCAGGGCGCCCAAGAAAGTCCAACAAGCGCCAGGACCATCTCCTAAAGTTGATTCAGCTGCGGGTGGCTCGGGGAACAAAACATTGATATTTTGGGTCCATGGCCAGGAAACTCCCCAGACCTTAATCCCATTGAGAACTTGTGGTCTATCCTCAAGAGGTGGGTGGACAAACAAAAACCCACAAATTCTGACCAACTCCAAGCATTGATGATGCAAGAATGGGCTGCCATCAGTCAGGATGTGGCCCAGAAGTTAATTGACAGCATGCCAGGGCGGATTGCAGAGGTCTTGAAAAAGAAGGGTCAACACTGCAAATATTGACTCTTTGCATCAACTTCATGTAATTGTCAATAAAAACCTTTGACACTTATGAAATGCTTGTAATTATACTTTAGTATTCCATAATAACATCTGACAAAAATATCAAACTTTGTGGAAATTAATATTTGTGTCATTCTCAAAACTTTTGGCCACAATTGTACATCCCATCACATACACATACACTATCCGGACTCCAACATTGCACGTCCTAATATTTTTCTTAATTCCATTATTTTAGATGTGTGTATTGTTAGACATTACTGCACTGTTGGCGCTAAGAACACAAGCATTTCGCTACACCCATAATAACGTCTGCTAAATATGTGTATGCGACCAACATTTTTTGATTTGAGTTGATTTGGAGTTGTATGAAACTCTTGTTTGATTTACCATTGTTGAGACAAAGTTTAGATCCAAACCGCAACCCAAACCCATACAGTCAAGATGGTTACCACTACCTAGATTAAGGCCTAGTCCTGGAATAAAAAGCTTGCTCAATGGAGGTATCCATTGAAAGTGCCTTTTAGTCCAGGACTAGGTGTAGGTTATTCAGGGTCAGGGAAACAGACCACTGTTGCAATATGTCACTGCTGTAGCGAATCACAGGGCAACTTAGAGGGAGAAACAACAGGTGCCTTACAAAACTGCTTTTATCTATGCCTGGCATTAAAAGCAATAGTAGGCCACACAATGATTCAGTAACTCAGCTCCACTTCCTGGGTTTAACTCAAATAGCAACATGGCTGTGAGTAGTTTGTTTCTCCCTACCTGCAAAAATGAATGTATAGGAACACAAAGCTATAAATTATACCCATAAAAAGACCCACTGAAAATAAGTGGCAAAATACTTTAACTTCTTAGGGAGCGGCAGGTGAGGTGACGGTTTTGGAGAGTCTGGCGTGCCCAAAGCAAAATGCCTGCCACTCAGGCTCAGAAAATAGGATATGCACATAATTAGTACTATTGGATAGGAAACACTCTGAAGTTTCTAAAAGTGTTAACATAATGTCTGTGAGTATAACAGAACTCATTTAGCAGGCAAAAACGCGAGAAAAAAACATCCGGGAAATCAGTTTCTGGTGACCTTTGGCTCTGTTAGACACACTCCCTATTGAATTCATTTGTTACCAGGACTGAGACTGCAGTACCTATGGCCTCCACTAGATGTCAACAGTCTATATACAAAGACTCAGGGAGATTGGAGTAAGCAGAACGAATAGGTACAGGAAATGGCATGGGGAACTGAAATGTCAACAAGTTTTCTTGGGTGCGAGTCTGGCTGGCGCGGGGGTGAAATAAAATGAATATATTCCATATCCACTGGTAGGCTCACTTTATAATAGCGAGTATAAGTATTTTCCTATCGATTCCTAAGTAAAATTGACCATAAACTAAACAAATCCTTTTCAAATATCCATATAAACTTGCGCAAGAGAAGTGCAAAGTTACCCGCTAAACTGCAACCTAAAAGACTTGTATTGCGCGGTTGGTTTGGGAGATTTATGGATATAATAAATGACTTTTTCTAACAAAAGAACCATTGGATGTCTTCGTTGGACACTTGGGAAGCCCTCAGCAGAAGTTCTTCAAAAGGTAAGGGATTTGTTTTCGCTGTGAAATGTGTTTTGTGTGAACCGCGATGGTTTATGAATTTATGCTAAGGCAGAAATATTGGAGGTGCTACCCTCAAACAATCAAATGTTGTGCTTTCGCCGTAAAGCCTTTTTGAAATCTGACAACGCTGTGATATTGCCAAGAAGCAGAGCTTTTTATGCAACACTTGTATATTGATGAATGTTTAATAATTCAACTTTTGGGTTTTGAATTTGGCGCCTTGCATTTCACCGGGTAGTGTCGGGAGTGGCTAGCGCCACACCACTCCGTAAGTAGTTAATCACATCCGGTGAAAAAATTGAGAGTGTTTGTTTTTCTTTTCAGTAATCTGACACAGGCCTTTTTGGATCGTGGATGAAGATTGCAATATACTTTGTTTGTTTGTCCATTTGGACTTCTATTCCCAGTTCAAACATTGTCACACCTCCTCACATATCCAAATCATTCACTGGAAATCTCATTGGCAATTAATTACAGTCTCCAGATGTTTCTTTGACATCACCATCGTGAGGATAACTTTTAGGGCACTGTGGGGGTGGTTTGTATATGGAGCGAGGGCTTATGGCATTATAATAATTAGGAGTCATATAAATCATGGCTATGAGCCCAGCTTTTCAAAAACGGTGTCATAATGCCTTACTTGTAAGAGAGCTACAGGACTGTACTGGTGATCATGGCTGGACCATGTTTACTGTGTGTGTTCTGTAGTCTTGTTAATTGGGGGCTTTATAGCCTACATGCCTGCCTTTGTGAGGTCAGTTCACCCCATGCAGATTGAAGCTATAACACACACTGTCATTCTGTAGTAGCCAATGATGGAGATATAAAATATGTGCTGAGCAATCCAAAAATCTCATACTTCATTAAGATTGTCCCCAGTATAGATAGATGTTCAAACTATCAACTACAAATCTATTGATATGAAACAGGTTGCAGTAATGGTTTACAGTTAGTTAGTGTAACCCAGGTCAATTAATGGCTGATAGTAAGCCTAAAACATATGTCAACATGAAGAGAGCCCAACAAATCATAAACTGCGGAAATCATAAACAGTTAGTTCAGCTATCTATAAACCATTTATTGGCAACTATCCAAATAAAGTCTTATCAGAAATGCTTACTGAAATAGCTGAGGAAAATTCTGATTGTTTTCCACAGTGGCACTAGGAATAATGCATATTAAGTTGTATCTCAATCTTATCTCCCCTGGTCTTACTATTTCCAAAATGAATGCCATCAATGTCAACAAACAGATTTTTCAAGTAGCAGCCCACACTGACTTACAGTAAAAACCTCCCTCGTATTCAATGTGAAAGCATGTATGACGGTGACAGTGGGCATATTGATGCAACAATATCATAGCCCGTATTTAAGATTGGGAGTAGTATGTGTGCCAAGTCTGGCTGTTTTCTCATGTAACAGGGCTGTTTGGCCTCCACTATGTATTTAGTTATTTATTTATCTCATAATAAGACTTCTCTGAATAACGTAGCTATTCAGAACACACACACAAAGGCCCTGCAACTGAGTAAAAGAGAGAAGAAGGGATGAGGGAAAGGGTGATTAGACACTGAAAGCTGTGAGTGCTGTAATGCAGTCACCCATCTGCTCTCTGGGGACAAAGTCTTTCAAAATCCACTCTGGATAATACCCATAGACAAAATGTAAGGGTCTCTCATATGGATTACGCCTGTTGGGCACATTAGCTGATGCAGTCCATAGCCGTACCCCACCAAACCCCCACCAGCTCTACACTGCTACTCTATTACAGGCCCAGCTCCTTAGGCATTGAATTTGACCAACTCTATTATGTCTATACAGCTAACTTCACTAAAGCCCTTCAGTCCCTTGCAATGACTTTACCCAATAGAATACCCGAGAGGTGTACTTCATATGTCTCCACCCAGCCAAATACTCACTTGATCCAACAAAACATGTTGGATTGTGGTTGGGGTATTGCTGCAGCAGCCTGTACCAGCGAGAAGAGGCCGTAATATGAAAATAATCCCATCTCATAAAAATAAAATTTAAATAATTGCAATACAAGTTCTGAAATGATGAAACCCAAACTGAAAGGATGGCAGAAAAGAGTAAAGAGAAGAACGGGGCTGGTTCTGACATGGGTAGCTTGTGCCCACAACAAAAAAAATACAAAAATAAATGTTTGGCCTGTGGTTATAATGATTAGCTCAAAACAAATCAAATTGTATTGGTCACATACACGTGTTTAGCAGATGTTATTGCGGGTGTAGCAAAATGCTTGTGCTTCTAGCTCTGACAGTAGAGTAATATCTACACAACATATACCCAATACGCACAAATTTAAGTAAATCAAATCAAACTTTATTTGTAAGATTAAATTTTTTATTTAACTAGGCAAGTCAGTTAAGAACAAATTCTTATTTACAATGACGGCCTGGGAACAGTGGGTTAACTGCCTTGTTCAGGGACAGAATGACAGACTTTTACCTTGTCAGCTCAGAGATTCATTCTAGCAACCTTTTTCTTACTAGCCGAAACGCTCTAACCACTAGGTTATCTGCCGCCAAGTGTAGACAATGCCGTGAAATGCTTACTTACAAGCCCTTAACCAACAGTTCAGTTCAAGAAGAGTTGAGAAAATATTTACCAAATAAACTAAAGAACAACTACTTCTCAATAGAGTAAATTGTGTCAAATCGGAGGGCCTGTTGTCCGGACCTCTGTCAGTCTCTATGGGGGTGCCACAAGGTTCAATTCTCGGGCCAACTTTTTTCTCTGTATACATCAATGATGTCGCTCTTGCTGCTGGTGATTCTCTGATCCACCTCTACGCAGACGACACCATTCTGTATACTTCTGGCCTTTCTTTGGACACTGTGTTAAGAAACCTCCAGAAGAGCTTCAATGCCATACAACACTCCTTCCGTGGCCTCCAACTGCTCTTAAATGCATCTCCAATCCAAAATGAAATCTAGAATCGGCTTCCTATTTCGCAACAAAGCATCCTTCACTCATGCTGCCAAACATAGCCTCGTAAAACTGACTATCCTACCGATCCTTGACTTCGGCAATGTCATTTACAAAATAGTCTCCAACACTCTACTCAGCAAATTGGATGTAGTCTATCACAATGCCATCCGTTTTGTGACCAAAGCCCCATATACTACCCACCACTGCGACCTGTATGCTCTCGTTGGCTGGCCCTCGCTTCATATTCGTCGCCAAACCCACTGGCTCCAGGTCATCTATAAGTCTTTGCTAGTTAAAGCCCTGCCTTATCTCAGCTCACTAGTCGCCATAGCAGCACCCGCCCGTAGCTTGCGCTCCAGCAAGTATATTTCACTGGTCATCCCCAAAGCCAACTCCTCCTTTGGCCGCCTTTCCTTCCAGTTCTCTGCTGCCAATGACTGGAACGAATTGAAAAAATCACTGAATCTCCCTCACTAACTTTAAGCACCAGCTGTCAGAGCAGCTTACCGATCGTTGCACCTGTACACAGCCCATCTGTAAATAGCCCACCCAACTACCTCATCCCCATATTGTTATTTTTTTTGCTCCTTTGGACCCCAGTATCTCTACTTCCACATTCAACTTCTGCACGTCTATCACTCCAGTGTTTAATTGCTAAATTGTAATTATTTCGCCACTATGGCCTATTTATTGCCTTACCTCCCTAATCTTACTACATTTGCACACACTGTATATAGTTTTTTCTATTGTGTTATTGACTGTACGTTTGTTTATCCCATGTGTAACTCTGTGTTGTTTGTGTGTGCTTTGCTTTATCTTGGCCAGGTCGCAGTTGTAAATTAGAACTTGTTCTCAATTGGCCTACCTGGTTAAATAAAGGTGAAATAAAATTTTAAGAAATTCAAAAATTCTATTTAGTGGTGTTGAGCAATTAACCAAAATGTTGGCAATTTTTTTTTTTTACTAACTAATTGACCAACATTGGTTCAATTATTTGAATTACATTTAGTTTGGGGTGTTTTCTGTGAGCTTGATGTACAGTTTCTGTAGAGATAAATCAGATCAAGCCTGAACTGTGCGATGTAGTAGGTAGTTGTAGTGTCCGACAAGCCAAATTTCTGAATAGTGTAGCACAGAAAACATGGTAAATAACTACAATGACCATCATCCATTGCACGCCTGCTTAATTTTGTCCAGTCTGTGTGGAGCAAGACAAGGAGACTGAGAGAAGAGAGAACTGGCGATCAAGAGGGATAGAAAGCAACTGCTTCACAAGTCTGAAAATACATGATTTAAGTTACTCTGATCTTGTAGATTAATTAAGTATGTTTAAATCTACCGATTCGTGCTGAATCGGAGACGAATATTCATATATTTAGATGTCTTTCTTTAACTACTTAGGGAGTGGTGGGGCGCTATCGTATTTTCTGGGCCTGAGTGGGAGGCATTTTACTTTGGGCACGCCAGACTCTCCAAAACCGTCACCTCGGGAGCCGCTCCCTAAGAGGTTAATTGATCCCTAAAATTCTCAACTTGTTCACTCATAATATTACAAAATTCAAACACTGAAATGAAACATGCAACCATTTCAAATATTTTACTAAGTTACAGTATAAGGAAATAAATTAATTGGGCTCTAATCTATGGATTTCACATGACTGGGAAGACAGATATGGATCTGTTGGTCACAGATACTGTACCTTTAAAAAAAAAGTAGGGGCGTGGATCAGAAACCAGTCAGAATCTGGTGTGACCACCATTTGCCTCATAAAGCACGACACATCTCCTTCGCATAGAGTTGATCAGGCTGTTGATTGTGGCCTGTGGAATGTTGTCCCACTCCTCTTCAATGGCTGTGCCAAGTTGTTGGATATTGGTGGGAACTGAAACACGCTGTCGTACACATCGATCCAGAGCATACCAAACATGCTCAATGGGTGACATGTCTGGTGCGTATGCAGGCCATAGAACAACTGGGACATTTTCATCTTCCAGGAATTGTTACAGATCCTTACGACATGGGGCCGTGCATTATCATGCTGAAACATGAGGTGATGGCGGCGGATTAATGGCATGACAATGGGCCTCAGGATCTCATAACAGTATAACCGCACTGCCACAATGGGGCACTCTGTTCACAACGTTGACATGAGCAAACCGCTCTCCTACATTATGCCATACACACTCTCTGCCATCTGCCCGGTACAGTTAAAACTGGGATTCATCCATGAAAAGCACACTTCTCTCCAGTGTGCCAGTGGCCATCGAAGGTGAGCATTTGCCCACTGAAGTTTGTTACGACACCAAACTGCAGTTAAGTCAAGACCATGGTGAGGACGACGAGAACACAGATGAGCTTCCCTGAAACGGTTTCTTACAGTTTGTGCAGAAATTCTTAAGTTGTGCAAACCCACAGTTTCATCAGCTGTCCGGGTGGCTGGTCTTAGACAATCCCGCAGGTGAAGAAGCCGGGAGTGGAGGTCCTGGGCTGGCGTGGTTACACGTGGTCTGTGGTTGTGAGACCGGTTGGACGTACTGCCTAATTCTCTAAAATCTCTGGCAACAGATCTGTAGGAAATTCCTACAGTCAGCATGCCAATTGCATGCTCCCTCAAATCTTGAAACATTTGTGGCATTGTGTCGGTATCATCCTATACTGAATATTTTGGTGGATAGTTAGGCCCATCACTTGCTATGCCGAATACAGAAAAGCCTTTTGTGTGTCAATGGTAGTGTTAGTGCTTCTTGAATATATTGTGTTACAGTGTTGAGGGTTGTTAGTTTGCACCCCAGCCCCAGAATGTTCTACTCTGTGTATGTAACAATCTGTAAACTTGCTTCCACAAAAGTACTAACATTTCTTGTAAAAAGTAATTACAGGTGCTATTTTCTTATGGTCTATACCCTGGAGTAATCATTATGTAATATACTATTATGTAAAGTATTGCTGAACAGATTTATGTCGAAGTCTAAGTGCCAAACTTCTATAACAGCATCATATTTCCTAGAAGACAAGTGGCTTCTCCACAGTGCTCATAGATTACAAGTCCTTGTTATGCACCTCTTCCAAAGACTACAAATGCATGAGCTGCATTTCAGAAACTGTAATAGGGTCCATTATGATCGGATCAAGATGACATTATTATATTAAAGATCAGGGATACTATCAAGAGCAGTGTGCGGTATCCCATTTTCCCTCATCTTGTCCAATTGTTACCATGCACCTGCAAAAAGATTGCTCAGATGTGCAAGTACCTTTTGAATTTTATATATATATATATATAGTACAAGGAAATGACTCACTAAAATGAGCGCTTCACAAGATCTCCCAAAAGAACATTGTGTAGTTTATGAAGTGTGAAGGAGAGGGATGAAATGCCTATTAAAAGTGATACACTTTCAGATATGTAATTGCTATCCATTTTGCCAAACAGGAAAAATAATACCATTAAAAAAAGCTTTCAACGGTGAGACTGGTTACCTCATTCCCACTCTGATTCAACCAGCAAATAAGGGTTACAAAGAGGCCAGCGTGCTCCACCTCTTAAAAGGTAAAATCAGAGTTTATGGCAATTGTCTCTGTTGGTAGTTATATTTGTTTTGCAGAAACCCAATACTGTCACTGGATTATATGGTATGGGTAATTTTCATGAACTCAGTTTAAATATTTTTTAGATACAGTGGGGTCCGCGATTATTGCATCTTTTCATAAAGATTAGCAAAAAAGACTATATAAAATAAGTATTGTATACTTAAAAAAATACATTATTTATACTAATACAATTGCTCAGAGAAAGGGATTAAATGAAAAATCTGAAAAAGATAGGGATAAAAATGATTGGATCCCCTATTTTCAATTCTCCAGCACCCTCCCCTTGGGAGGACAGACTTTCTCTAAAATGTTTTATGAGATTGGAGAACACATTGGGAGGGATCTTGGACCATTCCCTCCATACATAATCTTTCCTTATCCTTGATATCCTTTGTCTGCGCATCTGGACTGCCCTGTTCAATTAAACCACGTTTTCAAATGGGGTTTAAGTCCAGAGACTGAGATAGCCTTTTCAAAATGTTGATTTTGTGGTCAATTAACCATTTCTTTGTGGATTGTGATGTGTGTATTTGTATTATATATGTTTTAATTTTTTTGGAGCATACAATATATAGTAGCTCAGCATTTGTATTTATTTTCTACAGACTTTTTTGCTCATCTTTATCAAGGGATCCAATAATTCCGGACCCCAATGTAGGTCAAATTTATCTATAAAGGATTGTCAAAACCAAGAAAAGGACAGTGTCACGACTTCCGCCGAAGTCGGTCCCTCTCCTTGTTCGGGCAGCGTTCGGCAGTCGACGTCACTGGTCTTCTAACCATCGCCGATCCATTTTTCATTTTCCATTTGTTTTGTCTTTCTCCTACACACCTGGTTTCAATCCCCCAATTACTTGTTCATTATTTAAACCCTCTGTTCCACTATGGTTTTTGTGAGTGATTGTTTCTATGTTTATATGGTCAGTTAATGTGGGCTCTAATTTTGTGATTTGTCTCTTGTGCATATTGGAGTAAACATGTGTGTTACTCATATCTGCTGTCCTGCGCCTGACTCCTCTACACCAGCTACACACAGGATCGTTAACAGACAGGGACAGGTCATCATGCAGAGTTAAAGCTCTGACATCATAGGGAGTTGCAGTGAGCAGTTATTGCAACAGTGAATTGTATATTATTTCTCCATTGCTGTGTGACAATTACATTGTCCAACACTATTACATAGGATGACTTTAAATGTGACACTTTGACCAAATTAAAATGGAATTGACCCCAACATTGGTATGCATTACTATCTCTCATCTTTCTGTCTCTTTAGTAGAGAACAAAACACATTGAACAAATTTGGCCATGGATCTCTTAGGCAACTGTCCTGTACTTCCACTGGCTAAAATTTGCTATTTCAACATATCACCAAAAAGGCAGACAGAAGAACTAGATTGAATTCCATTTTTCACAGGAAAATGACACATAAGACGTTTCCATTTTCCACTGACACGGTTCACTAATATTAGACAAATCCCTCCCGACAATGCACATACAGTAGGTCTGTGAAACGTGCTCCCGCCTAGTAACGCTAAGACAAGTATTGGGTCATAATAGACTGGGGTTGTTTTGTTTATATCATGATTGTTTTTGTTGTGTTTCAATTAACGTTGTCTCTGAATAAGCTCTGGCTGGTATTTGCTTGGTTTTCAGCCCAGAGAGATGCTACTCTCATTCTCACTCTCATTTTTCCCACAAGTAAATGGATGAAGACTTCATATCAGTGGGGTGTATTCATGGATGCCAAGGGAAGCCAGGCTTCCACCCAAAAAATTGACCACCAAAAAATAACAAAAATATATATATTTAGTCTCTCTGTGTTTCATAATTTTTATTAGAGGCGAAATGTATCTCACTGGAGAAAGCATCAGAGCGAGTGAAACAGCGCCCCTCTGTCTTTCTATGTGTAACCCATTGGCCTCCCTTGATATAAACATTTTACAATAATAACCAATCAGCGTTGAGCTAAACTGACTCAACTGTGAATGGTCCTGGCGCTCTAGAAAAAATAATCAAGGGAAGCCAGTTTGAATCTGGCTTCACACCAATCACATCAAAAGCCAAACGTTCTTGACAGAAAAAAAACTTGAATTGTTGCATTTAGTTGTTGTTGTTGTCCTCTGATTAAATTAGCCCTTTCCTAAATTAGCCATGAATGGAGATAGCGCTTTGGACTTGTGGTTTTGCTTAATTCTACGTACTGGCCAATGATTATACCGAAGATTCTGATCCAACTATAAATTCATACATTGTGCCTCTGGCCTGAGAGGATGGAAGTTCATTATGTATCTAGATGTCAGTGGAGGCTGGTGACTTGAAAATTTAAGGAGCATGGGAGACCGACGCAAAGATGACAAAGTGTGTTTTAAAAATCGTCAAAGACAAATTATTTTTACCTATTTTTACCTTACCTAATTTAATAATGACATGTATTTTACAATATTATGGGGAATGGGAATGAGAGGGCTACTTATACAGTGTTGAGACGGGATCACAACAGTGATTGAATGAGGGTATGAGGCATGAGTTGAGGTGTTCAGAGGCTTGACTTCAGTGCAGGACAGGGTTGATGCATTCATAGGCTTCAGTGCAGGACAGAAGAGCTCAACTCTTCCACTGAGGGAAGGCCAGGATTTTACTGGGAAGACAAAATGCACTACACAGTTAGACAAAAGAGCTAAGAATGAGTTAGTCCAAGCAAGGAGTAAAATGATTGAGGTGTAATAACGTGATTGTATTTGTGTATGTGATTGACACTACATACAGTAATGAGAGAAAATTGACAGGTCTACTCACAGTGCTTGGAGAGGAAACATTCTATGTGCCAGTGGATGAGCGGGCACATGGCTTCAGTTCATGTCAGGAGAGAGTTGACAAAGGTAGTGGCGTGGAGTGGTCATCACCTCTTCATCAGGGAACAGGAGGGGACTTAGCTGTAAATACAAATAGCAGATACATTCCATTATAGCAGCGCCATCATAGATTTGGGCAACAAATTTCTCCATTAAGTTAAACTCAGACATCTCAGAGTTCACAAAGTCAAACACAGACTGTGCATCTTGCCCACTTCACACATAAAAGTAGCCCAAGAAACATTCCTGAATAAAGCCCTGACCATCCACATACCCAATGATATTGCGATCATACTGGTGGCACCATAGGTTCCAGAGTGGTGGGGCAATTCTTTCCCCCTGGGATCCATAATTTTTCCTTATCTGGTAACCTAACCCTAAAGGGTATGACAGTAATTAATCAGTTGTAAAAAGGTTGTATATGGGCTATGATGGGACAGGTTTTTCTAACAAGATCATATGGTTGAAAAATAAAAACTGGAAAAAACTCCTTGCCCTGGGGAGGTTGAAAACGCTGTCAGACTGCAGCAACCTTATACTTGTTCATATTAATTATATTTAGATTAACAGAGGGTTTTCCTCTACCCAGACATAGAGACAATAGAACCCACATGGCTAAGCTCACTTTATGCATGTTTGCATCATGCAGGCCTTTGCAACTGTAGGCCTAATTAAAAATGAACTCACAGTCTGTGCCATCACTATTATGTTGATTAATTAATTCCAGTTAATAATTTGGGGTTGAAGAGGTATAGGTAGCCTAGCCATCCCAAGTTTGAATATGAACCAAATTTGATTACATTCACATTTTCTCACGACAAACAAATGTACTATAAATTATGACGGATCAGCTAGTCCGAAACACCCTAACACAGGCGGGAGGCATGAAATGAACAGACCGGAGGCAGTGGTTGTGGTTCCTTTTCTATTAAATTGTCACTAAACAGGTTTTCTTTCGCCCAACAAAATAAGTCCAGTGCAAGGTAGTGTCCAACGCTGAAACAACAGCGTAAAAATAATAAACATAAGCAGCTGACCAAAAGGCTGTGGCCAAAAAAGGAACACAAAACAGACTTTAGTCTGCACATCATATTTACTGGGGGAATGCTTCCCTTTATCTATAGCCTGCCTTGTTTAACATAGAACCAAGGTGCATCAGATGAAGAGGCTAGGAAAGGAGGTAGGAAAGTCTGACGTCCTCACAGGTCCCTGTGTCTGCTCCCAATCCCTCCCCCAGCTCTTCTCCTGGCACACCTATATAGAGGGAGACACCAAGCCAATTAGTGGGCCCAGGTGTGTATTAATTTGCTTTACACTGAGTACCTAATCCATGAGGAATAGAAAACTCTACTCTGCTAGCTAGCTAATGTTAGCACTTGCTTCTAACGTTAGCAAAGCAAATAAATAAATTGCACTAACACAAAAATAAAGTTCTAAAACCAAGAAAACAATAAATAATTGTCTCCTGTAGATCTTCCGTCTCTTGTAGTTTGAAGAAACTAAGTTGAATTGAATAATATCCTTAAAATGCTCAACTATCACACTTCACTCTGTCTCTATCCAATATGTCACCAACTCACTAAGCTTCCAAACACATAGAACCTCCATAATGCTCTGTGGCACAACCCCAATATACAACACTAGGTTTGTTCTCTGACCATAATCCTATGATTGGATGGACAACATGTAAGTTCATATTGCAAAAGCTTTGATTGGTTGAAGGACGTCCTACAGAAGTGGTCATAATTACCATGTAGGTCTATGGAAGGGGGTAAGGCCTACAAGCCTCCCAGATTTTGTATTGAAGTCAATGTAGCCAGAGGAGGACAGAGAATAGCTGTCCTCTGGCTACACCATGGTGCTAGCCTAAAGTGTGTTGTTGAGACTACTGTAGACCTTCATTGCAAAACACTGTTTTAATCAGTGTGGATATATTTAGTATAGTTTTAATTATTCTGAAACTCACTGAGTAGGATGGTCTTCGACTTCATCCTCTGAGGACACTCCACTGTTAGATGTAGTAGGCTAATGTTAACAAGCTGGCTAATCGTTGTCCATGAAAGGAAGTTAGGCTAGCAAGAAATCATTTTAGCCAGGTAGCCTAGGACAACAAAAACTAAAAGTGTTTACTGTATGACAAAGTCATAGACAGTTTCGTAAATATGGAAGAGAGGAGGATGGCTTTGGCGGTTCTCTACAAGTAGAATCAGTCAACATGTTTTTTTCAGCTTACGCACACACACAGAGAAATCAGAAATCATGATATTTAGCTTACGTTGATTGGACTAAATTGTTGGAATCTTTTAGTTGTTATTGTATTAAACTAAGCATAGGTGATTTGATGATGTGGAAATGTTGAAGTTGAAATGGTGCTGGAAAAGTGGAGGCTGCACCTATTTTCTTTGCTACCTGCGGTAACTCTCCAGTGTTCTAAATCAAGTTGTTTAGTTGTCCAAAAATGTCAGAAACATTAACTTGATTGGCCATGCTGTAGGTCATGTAACTGTTTGTTACATGCAATATGCTTTGTGGACTTCACCAGACAGATGTTGCTCTCTGGTTTTGTGATGAAACAAAGGTGTGGTTGAATTTATTCTGCCACTGTGTGTTCTTATTGTCTCGGCCTTAGGCCTATATATACCACGGTGGCAAGGCATATGAACTAACAGGTTATAGAGCAAAGAACACAATTATCATAACACATAGGTTGTAATATGGCTTTTTTCCTGGCTTGGCTTCCCCAGTGATTTTAACCACACACCGCACACATGTTACATGTAGCCTAATGGAGCCACAGTCATTTTGAGATACTGTATTCAGCTCAGGCCCACAGTTATCGGAAGAAGGCATGATATGTCATTCAGGAGGGAAGCTGTTTGGAAATGTTGAAAAAAATGAAGGATTAGACATTTTGTTCCGCTCTGACTGCTTTCGCCATAACCCACCAGATTAAAGTTTATTCATAAACTGTCAGAACAAACCCATTTGGAATATTTGGATTGTTTCACAGATTTCTTCCATAAAGAAGCTTTGGATTTGTAGAGGGGTAAAATGGTTTTGCATAAGACATTTAGCTTGTCACAGTGAGTTTAGATTTGATCAAGAAGTCCTTGAGTTAGATGTGCGTCAGATGCCAAATCTCTACACTGGTTTATTTTGGGCATTGCTACGATGTAGGAAGTATTACAGGGTGAAATGGAAGGCATTTTATCAAACCGTTGTGACAAAGTTTAAAAGCTGAGATTATCAAAAAGGTATCATTGATGTGATGATGTCTATATTTATCCTTTATTAATTTTCAAATTTTTAAGTATTTTAGTTTAAAAGCAATTCATCAGAGAGAATATTTGAATTGCAGTTTGTTGGTTGAAATTCTCCAAACATTTAATTTATAATTTCCCCCTGACACAGTTTTCTCAGAATGTTTACTGCAACAGAAATTCTTATTTGCATTCTTCGATATATTACATGTTTTGGACTTTTTTTTATATATATAATGATTGATGTGAGTATACCTGAGGAATGCACAAAATGTCTCATACTGCAGTTTTTCGCTAGTTAAAGTTTTATGAGCCTGTCATCTCCCCCTTGATGTTATGTCATGAATCAACAGAGAAAAACTAACAACCAATCATCTCACAAGTATGGAAGAAACCAGCATAGACCCAAGCTGACAGCTTGACACGCACTTGCAAAAACAGAGTGGAGGTTGATGTATTAAGGAGTCAATTTCAATTACTGTTTTGGGAAATATCTCACAATTTGTTCATCTGCATTTGTGGATATAGCATACAGCACTAGTTCAAGCTATGGACAGTGAGGGTGATCTGACAAAAAATACAAACTGGAAACCTTTGTCACGATCTTCGGAAAGGACAGACCAAGGCGCAACGAGGTATCCAGTATACATGCTTTATTTAGAACGTAACTGGGTCAAAACAACAAAACGTATGAAGATCGTAACAATGAACATAACACGTAACAACAACGACACTATGTACAAACAATAACCCACAAAACCTAATAGAAAACCCCAAACATATATATGGTTCCCAATTAGAGACAACGACACACAGCTGCCTCTAATTGGGAACCATTACCCCAACATAGAAATATATCACCTAGAAGTCAAAAATCACCTAGAAGTCACCAAAAACGAAACCTAAACACGCCAGCCTAAAACTCTGGCCTGGACGTGACAACCAACATTTTTTTTATCTCCTTCATAGTGAATGGATTCCCTCTTCCAATTCGACCGAGAATCACACTTTGACCAATTATCTCACCTTATTTTGCGAAACACATCAGTGTTTTGCATTGGACATCTAATCTAGGGGGAACATTTTATTCCCATAAGCAATTATCTGATTCGTCATTCGCCACCCGGGGGAATTCCCCCAGGTGGCATCTGGCATTTCCTGGTTGGCTTGTGCCAGGCAGTAGTGACTCAGAGGTCAGTACCGAGCAGAGGGACTTTTTCTGATGTGCCAGAGCCTATGGGAAGGTTTGCCAGCGTCACAGTTTCCCATTCCCAGGCATGTGTGTTTCCGCAGTGCCAAGGGGTGAGATATCAGGAAGTTTCACATTAATGAGGAAGAGCAGACTGGGTGGTTTATAAGATGACGTGGGAGAGTCGCTTAGTCATGCTCACTCACAAGACACACCACAAAAGGTTTTCAGAAGACAAAAGCACAGCTTTGGGTGGTTGTCTTTAATCTTTGGTCAACGTAAATGGATAGTAAAGGGCCCTTCGTTATTTCAAGGGTGACCAGCGAGCGTCCAAGTCATAAAAGAAAGTGACGGTGGTAGGTGGTGATGACTCGAAGAACACTTGACTTGGCTGGGCACCCACTGTTGTTCGGCTTTGTGCGGACAAATTCCAGCATCAGCGAAGGGTAGTTAATCACCAGCCCGCCATTAGGCTGGTTCCACATTGCCATACCGTCACTCCGGCACAAAGGCGCCTGACTGTTCCTCGCTCGAAGAACGCCGCTTTGGCTTTGGTGACAAGCCCATGTGTGGGCTGGATAACCAGCTGCACCCGTTGCCTTCTAAAGACATTGACACATTCTTGGGGACGTTACGCATCAACCCCTTGTGGTGTCATTCATTAGTCTTTTATTCCAGCTCCAGTCGAGAAATGTGAGCGGTGACAGTCACATTAATGACTGTGCTGCGGCCACATCCTTTGGCAGACTGTTTGGCAGGCCTGTCACCGCATTGTGGTCTCCATAAATGTCGAAATATGACCTTCAAGGATCACATCCTTTAAACTATAAACTGAAAAAATTACTTATTTCTTTCTACAATCGCCAACGTGTTGTTTGATACATGGAAATGAGCCCTGTATAGGGCCAACCCTTGACAAATAAAACCCAAGCATAATGACTCCGTAAACTGTCGAGGTGCTTTGTGACAAAGCCGAATCCTCAGAATGTCCATTGCATGTTTGACAATGAGGACCATGTCTCCAGCTGTTTATCTTTGCCCCATCCTGACACTTGCTCTCAGCTCCCTGGTATGTACAATATGTTATTGTGTGCACAAGACACAAGCAATCAGGGAGAACTTCTCCCCAGATGATGCCAAGATTAATTCCGATACAAAGATGTCAGCCCTAAATCATAGTAGCTGCTTGTTATTCTAATGCTGCTTGGCCACAGCTTGTTTGACTAAGGGCTTGAATATTCCATTACGGATCACAGTTGGACTTTGCCACCTCCATCATCTGTTACGTAGAAGAAGACAAGTTCAAACAGGCAGCATTCATAATCATTAAAAGGCTATTCTGTATGCCTTTCTGCTCCCCAAGAAATGTAGTGGGGACTTGGTAGACTGGACCCCAGCTTGGATCTGCTAAAATGTGACATGATCAGAACTTTAAGGGTGGTGCAAGGCAGATTCAGGGACTGAAGGACTAGAGCCCACCATGATTGTAGAAGCCTAATCTCCCCTGTAGTTTTATGGGACCCAGCACCTCATCAAGTCCTCCTGTACATAGAGTTGCATGTGAGTCAGATCTCGCTGGCTTGAGACCTGATAATTTGTTCCATGCATTGCAGTAACAATTTGTTGAGAGACAAGGGCCCCCTTAGTGCAAGGCTGTGCTTGCCTAAAATTAGGCCTAGGCCAGAGATGGCAGACTGGTTGTGCTCTGTGCTGATTTTTTTTATTCAATGGTTAATTGCCTTTTTGCCTCCAGTTAACAAATCCATAGCTATCAAGTGAGTCAGTAGGTTAGGATTGTTGTGTTAGGAAATTATTATTAGGGAACTGGCAAACAAAATCCATCTTACGACATTGGAAGCTCTTCTTTGGGTATTGGAACGAGGGAAGGACCTGGGACTGCAGTAGAAACCCTGTTGGCTGTTCAGAAAAACAGCACAGGTTGTTTCAGGACAAGGAATCTTGGGGATTGGAAGCCGTGACAGGTGTGTTTTACACACTATTTTGAATTAGAAGGAAACTACAGATGTATTGAAGTGGACACTGAGATGTCCCATACGGGAGAACAGCATATTTCTATCACATCATAAAACCTGACAGGGTCTTCATCGGGACCCACGCTCACCATTGAATGGTTCATATCTGCAGAAATAATCATCTTGTGCAAGTAAGTACTGTTTCTACATGGTCAAGTTCGTGCCTGCTTTCAATTCTCCATTTGGAGAAGACTGAGGCCTATGCTAAAAAAGAGATGTGCCTCATTTAACTGTGTGATTTGGTCATTTCCTGACTGAGTCAGTGAGAGAAGGGTTTGAAATAGGGATATAGCCTTTTGCTTCAGCAAATGTTTTTATAAGGTTTAGAAATACTTAATGTAAAATTTGACTTAAATTGGTTCAATCGATGGAACGTTTGTCTCAATTGCCTGCTGCATGGAGACCTTTAAAATGGGACCCTCTTGTCTAGCATAGCAGGAGTTTGGAACTGTTTGGAACTTTTGGAACTGTTACATTGAGATTGATTCTCACGTCCTCTGCTCTTTGCATGCTGTGAATCTTATGACATTTAATACAATATTCCTATATTTATGCTTGTGCACAGCCTTCTTTGCATGAGTTGAAACGAGTAGCTCTTTGAGAAAGTATTAACTACCTAAAACCTGCCAGGGTTCTCAGAAATAATGGTAGAAATTACACAATATGACAGTTCCATGCCTCTTTATTGCCAGGGTGTATTAATCTTGTTTTTTATGTACTGTTATGGTGAAACTTAATGGCCACGGAGCAAAATTTTATTTAGAGTGCAAGGTTTGATAAATGCAGAGAGAATGGTGGAAACACAATATTCCAAACATTTCCCTTAGATTTGACTCCAAATGGAGACAAAATAAGAATGTCCAATGTGACTCAGAGGACACACAACACGGATCCCACCTCGTAACAGCAAGAGGAACACCTACCGTTTCTTAAAACAAGTAGTTAAAACGAGTAGTCAGTTTCATTTACAGTGATCTGTAAAAACAGGATATTTTCTTCTCTTCAGCCACTGTGAATGAGTGCTGCTCCTAGCACATAACAACACTGATCATTTCCAGTATTGGTCATGGTGACTCATTCCAGGGTCAAGGGTGGGAATATTCGTCATCTCCTTGGCAACAGCTTCCGTGCCAGACCTGTATTTCGCTACACTCCTCTTATCCCTCCATCCCATCTCCACAGAGAACAGGTTAATCTGTGCATGAAGAGAGTGATTCTCTCTCTCTCTCTCTCTCTGGATGCTCTATGATTTTGTTTTCTCTGGTGGTAGAACAGGTGGTTATCCTCTTTGTATTTGTGGAAGCAGCACTGATCAGTCACTCTGAGAGAGTATCAGTATCATAACCTCCAGAGCTAACGCCTTGTTACAAGGATCACCCCAACAACGGTCATAGCTGTCATTGCCATGAACAGGAAACCTACTTGTGAGAAAACAGGAAATAAAAAAGACATTTACATGAAATAAGGCCATATATCACAGTAACTACAGAGGAATAACACATGTAATTGTAACAACACTGTAATAACCTAGAAATTACATATACTTTAGTCACAATAAGTATTCCTCATACCAAGGTATATATACATATGTACTACCGCGTATAAGTGCAGTCAGTGTAGGTGCACATTGTTAAATTGTACTAAACAACTATTGGTCTCGCTTTAAATTAAGTGTAGCATATAAAGGCTTCATATGCCTTCATAAAACATTCAGAAACACTCCATACCTGTGTTACAAATCATCTATAACTATGTGGCATAACAGTGTGACATAAATACCAAAAGTAAAATGCGACATAACCCACTATGTCACATATGACATAAACCTGTGCTTTCTAAAGGGTGGCATAAGCACAGCTTAATTAATAAAGGCCTTATAAATCACGTTAAATAGGGGCTTCACAAAGTATTCACAATGCATCTTGGTAGAGCATTGCAACGCCAGGATAGTGGAGTTTATTTTTTTCCTCATCAATCTATATACAATATCCCATAACGACAAAGCGAAAACAGGTTTTTAGAAATGTTTGCTAATTTACAAAAAATAAAAACCAGAAATAGCTTATTTACATAAGTATTCAGACCCTTTGCTATAAGACTCGAAATTGAGCTCATGTGCATCCTGTTTTCATTGATCATCCTTGAGATGTTTCTCCAACTTGATTGGTGTCCACCTGTGATAAATTCAATTCATTGGACATGATTGGGAAAGGCACACACCTGTCTATATAAGGTCCCACAGTTGACAGTGCATGTCAGAGCAAAAACAAAGCCATGAGGTCGAAGGAATTGTCCATAGAGCTCTGAGACAGGATTGTGTCAAGGCACAAATCTGTGGAAGGGTACCAAAAAATGTCTGCAGCATTGAAGGTCCCCAAGAACACAGTAGCCTCCATCATTCATGAATGGAAGTAGTTTGGAACCACCAGACTCTTCCTAGAGCTGGCCGCCCGGCCAAACTGAGCAATCAGGGGAGAAGGGCCTTGGTCAGGGAGGTGACCAAGGACCCGATGGTCATTCTGACGGAGCTCCAGAGTTCCTCTGTGGAGATGGGAGAACCTTCCAGAAGGACAATCATCTCTGAAGGACTCCACCAATCAAGCTTTTATGGTAGAGTGGCCAGACGGAAGCCACTCCTCAGTTAAAGGCACATGACAGCCAGCTTGGAGTTTGCCAAAAGGATTCTATGGTCTGATGAAACCAAGATTAAAAGACTTTGGCCTAACTGCCAAGCGTCATGTCTGGAGGAAACCTGGCACCATCCTAACGGTGAAGCATTGTGGTGGCAGCATAATGCTGTGGGGATGTGTTTCAGCGGCTGGGACTGGGAGACTAGTCAGGATCGAGGCAAAGATGAACGGAGCAAAGTACAGAGAGATTCTTGATGTTTCTTGACTTGAACCCGATGGAACATCTCCGGAGATAACCTGAAAACAGCTGTGCAGCGATACTCCGCATCCAACCTGACAGAGCTTAAGAGGATCTGCAGAGAAGAACGTGAGAAAATCCCCAAATACAGGTGTGCCAAGTTTATAGCGTCATACCCAAGAATACTTGAGGCTGTAATTGCTGCCAAAGGTACTTCAACAAAGTACTGAGTAAAGGGTCTGAATACTTACAGTGAGGGAAAAACGTATTTGATCCCCTGCTGATTTTGTACGTTTGCCCACTGACAAAGAAATGATCAGTCTATAATTTTAATGGTAGGGTTATTTGAACAGTGAGAGACAGAATAACAACAAAAAAAATCCAGAAAAACGCTATAAATTGATTTGCATTTTAATGAGGGAAATAAGTATTTGACCCCCTCTCAATCAGAAAGATTTCTGGCTCCCAGGTGTCTTTTATACAGGTAACGAGCTGAGATTAGGAGCACACTCTTAACTTCTTAGGGAGCGGCAGCTGAGGTGTCAGTTTTGGAGAGTCTGGCGTGCCCAAAGTAAAAGGCCTGCCACTCAGGCCCAGAAACTAGGATATGCACATAATTAATACTATTGGATAGGAAACACTCTGAAGTTTCTAAGAGTGTTAAAATATTGTCTGTGAGTATAACAGAACTGATATAGCAGGCGAAAACCCGAGGAAAATCCATCCGGAATTGCAGTTTTTTGGGGGGATGACCTTTTTCTCCTGGCTGCCTATGGGATTCAACGTTATCTAGGACACAAACTGCAGTACATATGGCTTCCACTGGATGTCAAAAGTCTTTAGACAGGGTTCCATGACGTTAGGTTGAATTAGAAGCCAATAGAAGAAGAATTTAGAAGTGGACCCCCGAACTCAATAGAATGACATGCGCGTTCACGGTCTCGAACGCTCTGTGTTTTTTTCATTTCCTATCGTTCAGGCTATAATCTGGTTGAAATATTATAGTAAATATACATCAAAGGATACCAAGGATACATTAAAAATGATGTTTGATTTCTTTGGACAAAGTTGATAGGTATAAAACTTGAACGCGTTCTCTTCACGGTTCAATGGGCGACTCGACGGTGGATTTTCTGAACATAACGCGCCAACCAAATGGAGATTTATGGACATAATAAATGACTTTTTCTAACAAAAGAACCATTGGATGTCTTCGTTGGACACTTGGGATGCCCTCAGCAGAAGTTCTTCGAAAGGTAAGTGATTTATTTTAGCTCTTATATGGGTTTTGTGTGACCCGCGCTGGATATGAATTTATGCTAATGCATAAATATGAGAGGTGCTATCCTCAAACAATCAAATGTTGTGCTTTCGCCGTAAAGCCTTTTTGAAATCTGACAACGCTGTGATATTGCCAAGAATCAGAGCTTT